>SNQJ01S0015005.1:303304-333204 GCA_010110895.2 Picea sitchensis | reverse complement strand
CCACTGTAATTTGTTTTAGTTCTAAGTTTCAAAAATCTTTTTAAGGTGGTGGACCCAAATGTGAGTTAGAGCTCATCCTAGGAACCCATATGCCATTTGTCTATTGGCTTAAAAAATTTCAATATACAAGTGTTCATGGCTAATTTAATATTTTTAGTGTAGAGGCATGTTAAAAACGGATGTCAAAATCTACAACAAAAGGCTTACATGTCCATCCTCCAATATACGAAAAAACTCACTACTCACAAAATGTGAGCAGTCAAGTTTCTTTATACATATGCCCTATCCTATCCTAAATGAATCATTTCTTGAAATTGTGATCTTTGTCAGAGAGACAAGCATGGACTATGACTTCAGAATAACCAACTACTTCAATCTATTTTTTCTATGCTTAGTTATTAATATTTGAAATAATAAATGTAAATGCAATTTTATGATTATTTATCACTATTTTAATGATTTTAGTTTTCAATTTTAATTCTCCATGTTATGAGACTCTTTCCAAAACTATGTTCCATAATAGTGAATTGATTAATATTAGAATGTAAATATATTTTCATATTTAGTATCTTTATTTAAATATGTTCGATTTGTGCATGATAAAATCATATGTAGATCATTAAAGGAAAACATGTCATATTAAATGTCAAGATATTTAGACATTTAGGAGTTAGTTAAGATTTACTTGGTCTAATGTGTTGTTAGGTAAAATTATGCTTCTTAGTGTGTTTCTTTAGTACGCATTTGAAATTAGGAAATACGATAGTCACGGTATCTTCCCGACATAGAGTGATTTGACGGTTAATATTCTCCTCGATCTTAATGACTACATTGATATATGGCTTAACACTTGATTGGTCCATGATATCTATTTAAAGAGCATGGAGGGTCATTTTTCGATGATCGATTGTGAGAAACTCTCTTGTAAAATATCTTTGTAATATTTTTCTTTTGCATTAGTAAACTACTCCAAGTGGTCCTGTTCGCTGGGGCCGTGGATGTTTCGTCGTAGGCGTTTTACCAAGTCAAAACATCAGTGTGTTTATATTTGATCTGGTTGTGTGAGTGGTTACTCAAGGTATTCATCCTCTGTTTGAATACCTTTGTTGTCGAACATGATATCAGATTTTGTTTGAAGACCCACTCTCGTTGTAGATCGAGATCGTGAAGCCAAGTTGCCTCATATCTGGTTTTTACCATTTCCGTACATTTACAGGATGAGAGGATTGTTCTATTACATCTGGAGCACTCATTCCAGTCAAGATCGCTTTTCATTTCACTCGAAAACGTTTTCGTTTGCCCAAGATACGACCATTTTAGTTAGATCTGAAGGTATAAATCCTGAATATGCCCTTTTAAAAAAATTGTAGAGTATTATTTTGGTTTTATATTATTTGTTTCCTAGTTTCTACTCTTTCAGATCTGCGTATTCTCTTTTCCCCATGACCTGCGTGCATTTTTCAATCTCAGAAAATTGGAAACAAATAGGAAAATGTGCATTTTTCAGGTAAGCTAACCGAGATCTAACCCTTGTTGTCATCGAGAAGCGATTTTTTTTAACTATGTAAAAATAATTTCTTTTATCACACTCTCCAAGGACATATTTAACAACAACACCAACAACCCCAATCCTCCTGCTAAAGAATATTATATGTTTTGCTAGCCCACTTGGTTAAAAGTTGTCTTATTAAGTAGGAGGTCTTGAGTTCGAGTTTCTCTTTTTGTTATTTTTTTGAAATATTCATGCTCGATTGTAAAGTGTATTTCACTTCAAGTATAAAAGTGAATCACTATAAGTAGCTTTAATATTTTATTTTAGAGTTATTTATTTTGCATGCAATTTTTTTTTTATAAAGTAACTTCATTGTAAAAAGTGATCCCCACTCATTTTTATAAAAGTGGGTCACTTCATAAAGCAACTTATTTGTAAAAGTGAGGTTATTTGGAGGAGTATCACCACCACGTGATTCTTTGGTTACCATTTATGTCATTTTTAAAAATGACATAACTTTCACATCCAAAACCTTTTTTCAGTGTCATTTTTTTTAAAACTGCCTTATTTTTCAAGATATTTCTATCCAGGTCATCAATTTCAGTTTTTAATTCTATATTATCTACATATTTAATATGGATTCTTCCAGTAATCTTTTTCTCACTAACACTAACTACTTCCAATGGAAATCCCATATGGAGGATTTATTAAGAAGTAAAGGCTTGTAGTCGATTACATTAGGAAATGAAAAACAACCCAGTGATGCTGATAAGAAAGTCAAATGGGATAATAGGAGTGACAGAGAATGTGGACTACTCAAAATGTCCATCTCTCTTGATTTAAGGTTCCACCTTCAATAAATTGATGACTTTGATGAAGCTTGGAAAAATCTTGAATGTGTTTTTTGTAAACACAATATTATTCGAGCACAACAATTAGAGAATCAAACTCTGACTTTAAGTCCAAATTATTTTTCTTGCACTGAAGACTATCTATGTAAGTTGAAAACATAAAATGTTATGTGAATAATGTCAGATAAAGATGGAGGAAGAGTGGTGCATCTATATTATCCTTTCTAAACTAGTTAGTGCATATTCTATGTTTGTATCTACCTTTTATGCCATGAGAGAGGCTCTAGGTAAAGCTTATCAAAACCCCACTCTTGAGTCCTTTTGCAATGCTTTCATTAGAGAGAAAGATAAACTTGTACAACTTGGAGTGATCAACATTGTAGGTACCTCCAAAAAATCCTTAGTCGCCAAATAGAAAGATAAACCCAAGAATCCCAGTAAGAAACATCCTCGCCATAACAACAAGAAAAATAAGGGCCCCAAACCCATTAAGATACCTTTAACTCCTAATGGTGACAAAGGAGAAAAATAAAAAAATAAGAATACTGACAAACAGTGCAACTTTTGTGATAAAGATGGTCATGATGAGTCCAAATGTTTCAAGAATATGGCATCTTTAAAAGAAGCAATGAATAAGTACAACATCGATATTTTTTCTACTTCTTTTTCTTCTTCTCATGGACATGCACTTTATGCTTATTATTTCTCCTTCAATGCAACTTTTACTTATTCTTCTGATGAGTGGCTTATTGATTCTTAAGCATCTTATCATATGGCTAAGGATAAAGCCATATTTTCTGCTCTGAATGAATGTAACACCAAGAAAACATTTGTTGGCGATGATAGATCTCTTAGTGTTGTAGGATATGGAACAATTCAAGAAGATAATGGTAATTTCAATGATCTATTATGTGTTCCAAGTCTCTCTTGTAACCTTCTATCAGTATATCAAATCAATCATTTAGGTGAAGGTAAAATTATAGAGTTTTCACCTCACCAAGTTGTAATCAAGGATCTAAAATATCCTAAGAATGTTCTTGCAACTGGAATTGTTGATGATATTACCAGGTTGTACAAGTTTGAAAACTTTGGGTCATCATATTTTTCATTGGTTTTTGTTTCTCATAGCGACGACTTGAACAAACTTTGGCATGAGCAATTTCGTCATCTAAACTATCGCTCATTGCAACAACTATGTAATCAATAGATGGTGACTAGTATTCCTCTCGTTTCATGTAGAGATGGTGTTTGTGCGGGTTGTGTTCTCGACAAACATCATCGGGACAATTTTGACAAACATGCCTCTTGGCACACCTCGTGTCCTTTGCAACTTGTTCACAGTGACTTTTGTGGTCCACTTTCTTCTCCTTATTTTTTTGGATGCAAGTATTTCTTAAGTTTCATTGATGGATTTTCTAGAAGTACTTAGGTTTACTTCTTAAAACTTAAGAACAAAGTTTTTGATAAGTTTCTAGCCTACAAGGTCCTTGTAGAAAAGAAATCTGGACATCATATTCAAAGGTTAAGAATAGATAATGGAGGTGAATATGTGAACAATAATTTTACAAGTTACTGCACCACATAAGGCATCGAAATACAACACACTGTTTCATATACAACACAAAAAAATGGTGTTGCTAAGAGAAATAATCGTACATTAAAATAAATGGCTAATTGTATGATCCAATCTAAGGGATTAAGTCTAAAGTATTGGGCAGAAGCCATTAGCTGTGAAAATTACATAGTAAATCCCACTCCCACAAAGGCTCTTAAAAATATAACACCGGAAGAAGATTGGAATAAAATTAAACAAGATGGAAGTCACTTCCGTGTATTTGGAAGTATAGCATGGGCYCACATTCTTGATGAGAAAATGAAAGCATTGCAGCCTAAAAGTGAGAAGTGTATATTTGTTGGTTATTATGAATATTTCAAAGGTTATAGACTTATTCAACCACATTGTAATGAAATTATTATTAGAAGAGATGTTAAATTTGATGAAAATCTCTTGGTCCRCGAGCCTAATTCATCGATTGTGCCTTCTTCGGCCTATGAGCCATATTTGGCATTTGTGCCTTCTTTTGTTCTTATTCTGGTTTCTTCTCCAGATGATGAAAGTGAGGATGAAAATCCACCTCCGCCTGYGCACCTTCCTATAGATGAGTCCTTTGAACCTAAAACAACACCAACTCCATTGCTTCCTAGATGGGTTCATTCAACATAAAAAACAACTGGTGATCTTGTCACTGATCCTTCAGATCAACGTTAGACACATTTATAGTTCCAACGATCCTCTTCTCTTTTGGCTCAAGTTTTAGAGACTCATGATCCAGAGACATTTGCATAAGATTCAAGTCATCCACATTGGGATACATCAATGAATGAAGAGTATCATTCTTTAATGGAAAACCATACTTGTGATGTTGTACCTCTTACAAAAGGAAGAAAACTTGTCAGATGTAAATGGGTCTATAGAACTAAGTATGCATCAAATGGAAGTGTTGAAAGACACAAGCCTCAGTTAGTTTCCAAAGTATTTTCCCAACTTGAAGGAATCGATTGTAATGAAATATTTTTCCCTGTAGACAAAATGAATTCCATCCACCTTGTTGTTTCCCTTCCTACCTCACATGAATGGGAATTCCATCGGATGGATGTTAAATTTTCCTTCTTGCACGGGGATTTTCAAGAAGAAATATAGATGGAACAACCTCCTGGCTATGTCCAAAATGACTCTAGCCTTGTTTGTCACCTTAAGAAATCTCTTTATGGTCTTAAGCAATCTCCCCAGGCATGGTATTCCATAATGGACAAATTTCTTATTCACGCCTGATTTTCTAGATGTCATTCTGATCCTAATGTCTATACAAAGAAAGTGGGAAGCCATATCACAATCCTTGTCCTTTATGTTGATGACCTTATCATTACTGGTAGTGACTCAAAAATTTTAAACCATGTGAAAACCAACCTTAAGAAGAAATTTGAAATGACAGACTTGGGATTTTCTCACTATTTCCTTGGCCTCCAAGTTTTGCAAACCAATGAAGGAATTTTTCTTTCCCAGTCTAAGTATGCTTGTGACCTTATTTGTCACTTTCATATGGAATATTGCAAACCAACCCCTTCTCCCTTCCAGTTTGGAGTCAAGATTGCTGCCACATTGTACCATTAGTTAGTTCGTAGCCTCTTATACTTGACTCATACCCGTCGTGATCTTTCCTTTGTTGTTGGTCATGTTGCCTGATATATAAAAATACCCTATGAAAGCCATTGGAACACAAATAAAAGGATAGTTCGGTATGTCCTTGGTACAATTGAGTTCGAGATACATTACAATTTAGGGGGGACTCCTTTATTGGTTGTTTTCACTGATTCAAATTGGTTCAGTGACCCTGATGATCAGAAGTCTATTGCAGGTTATGTTTTCAACCTTGGTTCATGACCTGTAACTTGGGCCTGTAAGAAACAATAGGCTATTTCACTTTCTTCAGCAGAAGTAGAGTACTGAACAACGATAAATGCAAGTCATGAATCCTTGTGGCTTCATCAACTGCTTTCAGAGTTTGGATTCCAGCAACATCCGATCATCCTTTGGTACAGAAATCATAGTGCCATAAATATCGCCACATCGAGGTACACATGCACTTCATCAGAAAGCACATTCATGATCAAGTTACTGAAGTGCTCTTTTTCCCTACAGAAGATCAAGTTGCAAAATTTTTCAAAAAGTCTCTTACAGAAGTGAAGTTTTCCAAACTTCAATCTATGTTAGGAGTTCAAGAAGTTGTCATCAAGGGGGAATAGGCTCTAATGCCTCATTCCTTATCCAATTGTGTCACTATTGTAAATCCTTCAATCCTATCCCAAGTTGTTCTTAAGGGGGGATGTTAGGATGTTTAGACACTTAGGAGTTAGTTAAGATATACTTGGTTTAATGTGTCGTTAGGTAAAAGTGTGTTTTTTAGTGTGATGCATTAGTATGCATTTGTAGTTAGGAAATATGAGGATCACAATATGTTCTCGACATAGATTCATTTGACGGTTCATATTCTCATCGATCTTAATGACTACATTGATTAGTGGATTAACACCCGATTGGTCCATGATCTCTATTTAAAGAGCATGGAGGTTCATTTGCCAATGATCGATTGTGAGAAACTCTCTTGTAAAATCTCTCTGTAATATTTTTCTTTTGCATTAATAAACTACTCCAATTGGCCGCGTTGGTTGGGGCCGTGGATGTTTCCTCGTAGTGGTTTTACCACGTCAAAACGTCGATGTGATGATCTTTGATCTGGTTGTGTGAGTGGTTATTGAAGGTTTCCTTCCTCTGTTGGAATACATGTTTTATTGAAAATCAAAACTACTAAAAGATGATGATATTGATGCTAAAAATATTCTCCAATCAGTTCCATGTTGTGGTACTTCAAACATTGATGTAGTTGATTCTCTTATTCCAATAATTATATAAACTTTTAGAATAGAATTGTAGATCATTTTTCTAATATTTATCTATACTTTTTTGTTTTTTAGACTACCTAATATTGAAAAAAGGACATTAAATCTGGGAAGGTGATAAAGTGAAAGTGTTAGATCCATATGATGGTGTTGTTGTTGGAGTAAGAAAAATTCACTAACTTTCTATAATCTGTAGACTTACACCGAGTTCTAAATATGATGACATCAATATTATTAAGGTCATAGGTAATACCCCCCTTCCATATGAAGATAAACTAGATGGATGTAAATGTTTGAAAGAGAACAAAGGTAGTTTCACTTGGTCTTTGAAATATTTGGAAAAGTCAATGTAGATCATTTTCATGTAATTGTCTAGTTGGAGACTACATAGCTTGATGTTAACAAGTGTATGGAATCATCTTTTATTATATTCTAATGAATCAATTATCATGTAATTGACTTCTCATATATATATATATATGTGTGTGTGTGTGGGGGGGGGGCATAAGATTATATGTGTAGTTTGTATTTGATATTATGCATAATATTGTTAATTAATTAAGTTTACATGATCATATAAATTTAATCTATTTCCACTAATTCACATGTCTAACACTTAGTTGATTTTAAGTGTTGTATTATTTAATGTAAGTTTAATTGAATTTATATATAAGTGACACTTAGATTATTTTAAGTATAGTATGTTTTAATGCAAGTTTAGTGATTGCATGCAAGACAATTTTATTTATTGTTTAAGTATATAAAATTGTATATTTGTTTTTCATTAATATTGGATCAACCTCAATACGGTATTGTGACACAATTATAAAAATTCATGGAACTGTTTAAATTTTTCAAATAATATGAATTTATATGGAATAATAATGAGTAACAAAAATAGAACCATATAACCAATGTAATGAAACTAAAACTACATTACGGTAAATAAATATAATTTCTATGCACTATTGATTGAATTAGTAATAAATATATGAAATATGAAAAAATTAAATTAGTAATAAAATATATAAGAATAATAATTATATATTCTACTATTATTTTAATTGAATTATAAGGGACTATGATTAGACCATTCATCAAGGCTAAATATACTAATAAAAAAGATCAATAATTAATAAGCAATTAATAAATACGATGATGATGATGGTGGTCGTGGTGGTGGTTAACATCCACTGAGTTTAAATTTTCGCTATCACACTTTAAGAAAAGTAAGGAATTACTTGGTTTTATTTTGAATTATATTTAATTACTTGACAAGATTTAAGAGAAGCATTCCTAAATTATCGTAGTTTCTATGAGTAAAAAGGTTAGGAAGGTCTGTATTGTAAGAAATATTTTTAAATTGTGATCTAATGTGCTTGTACCCAATATATTTTAAGAGAAAGCGTTTTTCATATTCATCCCTCTTAGTACCATGAAGATGAAAAATTATTTCAGCCAATAATGTTTAAGGAATTATTCAATGTTGAATTTCACTATGGAGCTCATGAGAGTTTGTTCTAATTTTAATAATGTTGAATTTCTTCTTCACACTAGTTAAAACATAGTTATACTTAATTTTCGTTTATCATCTAATTCTTTATCGCACCATAATTTCTCCTTAAAGTTCGATGTAATAATATTTTTAATAATATTTTTGTATTTTTGGAGTGCCTTATTCCTTGATTATCCAATGATTTATCTAAGGCTTGACATATTTATGCTAACCCTACTTGGTGTAATATACCTACCAAATCAACTAAATAAAAAAAAAGTCTCTTAAAAACAAGTGATAAAGATTCGTTTTACATTAAGAACCTGTACTATACAAATATTCTAACTTCACCAATACACTTTCTCTTTGAGACTATAGGACTTTATCTAAAGTTGTTGATTGATTTTAAATTATAAAATAAAAGCTATGTTTGCAAGGTCATTTATTTGTTTAGAAGTTACCAATCTTATCCTTTAGACAAGGTCGTTTCCTCTTTTTAGAAGTTACTAGTCTTACCCAAGACAAGCATGTAATAATGTGTATGTCAAATACTATTGAAATATAATATTTTACTCCATATTACTATTAAAATACTTCATATAAATACTATTAAAACTCTTCGTATGAAAAATTCCACATTTAAGCTAATATTTTAGATGTATATCATGATAACATATATGGAATGGCTTCTCATGGGTTTCTACAAGCTCTTAGATACTCTTGCTACGACTTGGGTTTTGCATTCCCTTTGATACTCTTGCCACGACCTCATACCTACTTCTCTTGCCACTACTGACCTCTTCTTGGAATGTCATTCTCCTGATGATACTAGCACTACCCATCTCTTTTGGTATTTGGTAGTGGGACGACATACATGTAGGTGGGTGGGTAAGAACATGTTGCAAGTTCAAACGTTAGTCTTAGGAAATGTGTCATCTATCTGACTATATGCATGGGTTTCTCACTATCTGACCATATTTGTATGGGTTGTTGTACCTTAGTCCATCCTCAAGATGACCATGTTTGTATGGGTTGTTGGCCCTTAGGCCATCCTCAAGCAACAAGGGATTTTGTTTTTTAGTTGGCACCCTCACCCTGATGTGTTCGATGAGCCAAAATAAATTTTGAATTTACTATTTAAGATATAATGTTTCCTAAATTTACTATTTAAGTTGTAATATTTCAAATATATATTATTTGTTTCCTGCATAATTGAAAAATATGTTTTAATTCAATGATTGAAAAAGCTCATGTAAAATATAGTCTAGGTTTTTCAAGATTTTTGTTTCAATCATATACAAAGAAAACATCATGTGGATGCTAATTGGATGAGAAAAAGAATGAAAAGTTGATAATATGTTCTAATTTATGTTCAATCATATACAAATAAAGTATTATGTAGATGTTAATTCCATGAGAAAATGAATGAAAAGTTGATAACATGTTCTAATTTATGTATTTTTTTAGGTGCATTCACCCCCCAATTACAGTAAGAAAATTTTCCACCCATACCTGCTACAATACCAATACCAATGGTTGATTTAATTAGTTGGAAAATGATTTTTGATGAATTAATTATCAAGAAAATGATTTTCCATGAATGATGATGATTTTCCATGAAAATAGGCTTAATGGCTATTCAAATTTCTTGATATTACCTAGTGTCGCATCATCAAAACTCTATCAAATAATTCAAAAGAGACTAATAGTTAAAATGTGAATGTAAATTTACTGTTTAAGCTATATACAATAATATTATTACTCAACTCATGTGATAATACATATATATGAGCTTAAATGATACTTACTTCTTTCTATATGCTGACACTATGTAAATTCAATCCACCATAAACTTTTTTTTTTTTTGTAAATAAAAAAGGGGTAAATCCTATTACCGTGTTGTCATTGTACAAAAAAGAAACATGTCATTGGCTAGCCACTTGTTTCGCCAAACTAGTGGAAACCAGAATATGTGGCTTCCTGTTATACTTTCAGCCAAAAAATCCATCCTCCACATGCCTTGCCAATTGGAAACCAGAGCAGGTGGCAAATGTTTCTACTGAAAGATCTGTCTTTGAAAGCTAGAACAAACTAACCACTTCTGAAAAAAGAAAACTAGACATGAATTATGTAGAGTCCTAGTACATAAAACTAGACAAGAATTATGCAGAGTACGAGTACAAAATAACAAGATGTTAATCATTGGCACCAGGAGATCTATCATCTAAATCTCTAGGGAGAGTGTCGTCCTTGGGTTGTAGCATGAAGGGTTGTGCACAGGTCGGGAAACACTACTTGTACGGTGTATTCGAGAATGCGTCGAAGAGCATGTCAATCCGCTTGCTAATGAGGGTGTCTCGATGAAGTTGGTCCACCATGTAGCTTCTCAGATTGAAAATGAGCTCCAACGGCTCTGGGCTAAAGAAACTAGGGGGAGCTGGGTCGAATTCTGGATTTGCGTTTAGCGGTGGAGGCGCCAAGATGGGGAAGTTCTCCTACGTGGTGCTGGTTTCTCCATCCTTGACTGCCTCAGCTCTTGCATCAACATCACTAGTGTTGTCTTAGAGGGAAGTGCCTGGAGCCGTGTGGAGGAGTTCCTCTGGGAATTCCTCCTCAACAACGCATGTGGCATCTTCCATTGATTCCTAGGTACTTGTATTAGCTTTGTTGGTGTTGGGGAACAAGTAATCATCCGGGACCATGTAGAGGATGGATTCTGGTGGAATATGGATAGGTTCCTTTGGAAATACTTCCTCGACATAGGCCATCGATGTAGTTCGTGGCCTTGCGGTGCACTAAGTTCTGGAAATGGACAGGGCACATTCCAGTTGTTGTAGGAATCTCTTCCGGGCAGCGTAGCTGTACCAAGAAGGTCCACGTATCGGGTAACATATCTCTCTCTCTCTCTCAGCATGGTTGAGCCAGGGGGTGAAGAATGCACTGAATTACTGCCAAGAGAACTCACTGCACAATAATCCAATTCTCAGAGCGAGCACAGTGATAGAGCTCGAAGGCAATATAATGCTAGCGAGGGCTGAGTAGGAGAGATATCCCCAGGGTGGACATGACCATTTTACTCACCCGCCTCCTACCATTAATCCACAACACCACAATTAATATGACTCTAGGGAACTGTTCTCCCTTTATCTACAAGTAATTAAGGTCACCCTCCATTCAAGACTGAGGTGAGGGACGATGACTGGCCATATTTATGGCTGAGATCATAAGAGGGTTGTGTGGCCTCCTTTTGCTATGTGGAACCGCATCGAAAACACTCTACCATAAAATTAACTCATTGGTAATATAAAAATAATTCCCTCCCACAGAGGATATCCACCTCCCTCTCTTTATCCTGACATATAAAGATGACAACACCAATTATTCCAATTTTCTCTCATTTCGTGTGATTTACTACTCTTTGTTAGTTTTGTAAATCCTCGGACTTCCCTTATTTACATTATGATTTGAAGAGGCCTAATCTCCTTTGCATTCAACGTTAATCTTGTTTCATTATGTCTTTATAGTAATCATGTTCATATTTTCAAATTGTTGTTTAGAACTGTTGATACTTGTACACACATACTTCACGTAATTCATATGGATACAAGCATGATGGGAGTTTTAGGGTGGGTAGTAATTCCAATTCTAGTAAGATTTGGATATGTGATCTTGTGCCACTATTTATATTTCATTCGATAAAAGAAAAAGGTACCCATTGGATGCATGGCATGGCCAGTAGTGGAAGAAAGAGTGGATTTCTTCAAACCACACTACTAAAACAGAAGAAGAATAAGATTTATGGATTATCACTACAAAATCTAATAATTGATCATATTAAAACTAATTTAATCTAAAAGAATGTTCATTATACAGTCAATATAGGGAAGCTCATGGTAACCACCTAAACCATTGTGAGAAGTGTTACATTTAATCATAGAACTTGGCCTACTCAAATATTGTTATCAATATCAGAACGTTGTGAGTTGCTAAGTCTATCATTTCATATTAAAAGTGTTGTTTAATTTTTATGATAATGTATACTTTTCCAAGAAAGAAAAATAATTGAAGTTCCATAATTTTGTTTGACAATTCATAAGCTTTCACCATATCTATCTATCATTTTTCACTCTAGTCACAATATTTCACCATATTTATGTATTGTTTTACTTTTCGTGATCAATATGTGTCATTGTAGGTAACAATTATATATTGTGATCTTGCAATACCTATAATTAATGCTTTAGAAGACTAAAACGATCCACAACGAGATTGACTTTACATGGGGAAACAAGTATCTAGTGGTAGAAGGAGAAAGTCACCCAGAGCTTTGAACTTGTGATATTGATCTTACAAATTGTGATATTGATCTTACAAATCTTCCTTGTCCAACATACAACACTTTCTTGTCTAGCAATAAAACGATACATACACCCATGGATTTGAACTTTATACATTGTTGTTACAATCCCTAGGCCACAACCATGGTGAAACAAATTATCTTCATGTCTGCCATGTGTCCACTTTCCAAGAACATATGTTGATCTTTGTTTTTTTTTCATTAAAAGCATGTTGATCTGGTAACCCTCCACATCTAGGCAACACCCTTGAGTGTTTTATTCCATCGATTCATTATGTTTAACGTTGTCAGAACATTCATGCAAACACATTTAATCATTCCACATGTGAAAATGTCGCACCCTAAAATATTAAAAGATAATAATGTTATATGCATTCATCTTTTCTTTGGTAATAAAAAATCTATATCAATGCATTTCATACATTGAATATCATGACAACTCTCAAGTAAATGCACATTCTGTAAAGATATGAGAGTTTATTTTCTGATGTTGATACCCCACTATAGTCGATAATAATCTTTCGTGGTAATATCAGTTGCATGATGGTGGAAGAAACTCTCCATGTTTAAGTGATAATGGTAAACATATATTTTCTTCAAATCTATGTAATATTAAAATCTGCAATACAACAAATATTTTAAAATATTTTGTATTTCTTTAATTTCATTTAAAGATTATGTTGCCATTGGAATTGACATTTTTCATTGATGGTTGTGTTTTTCTATTGGGGGAGTCTACCACTTACACTCAAGGGCCACATGGTGAAGCCCAAAATGAAGTAGGCCACTCCATTGTTACGACTCTCATCGATGGAAGAACACAACCCAAGCCAACGAGATATTCCCACATGATACTGGAAGCCCATGCACTCGATCATTCAAGCAATGATGTAACGACCCCTTCGTTACGTCTCTAAACACAGTAATTACAATAGGAATTTTTTGTTTTCTTTTTAGTTTGGTTCCTTGAAGAAATAAGGAATTAACAACGTCACATAATTCATATCAATGCAAAGATACATGACATCATAACTAAGGTGTCACATGATCAGAATATAAACAAGCTCTACAATATCATTTCTGAACGATATTGCAATATATAATGCCAAACAATCTCATCCATATTCTCACCAATAACAACAAATTGCTTAGAATATAAAATGCTTTCTACCTTATCCATAAAAATCGTACCTTGGCCACCTGTAAACCGGGAATGTCCGGCCTTTCCAGATGCGATCAGCAGCTCCTTGCGTCCACCTTTCTTAGAATAGGAAACAAAACTCACTAGGGTACCTCCCATTAGCAGCTGGTACTCTTCTTCCCAGCCCCCAGAGCCATAGGGGCCACCTGACACCAAAGATAAACTAGCGTCTCATTTCCATCCTCCGCGGTGACTACCACTCCAAACAATTTGAGATATACCCAACTCCTCACAAACAATCCATCAAGCCACAATTAGGTAAAATAGCGATTACATTTCAGCCAGGTCCTTGCCCTTCCTTCCTTTCCCCTCCTTTTGGAATTTTGGTGACCTAATTCATAAATCATTAATTAATTAATTTTAAAGACTAACCCTCTAAAAGTCTCCATGAGTCCGAGTGTCACTCATCCCCCATGGTTCTCAAAATTAATTTCTTTTTAAATATTAAAGAGACTCAATTCTCTCACTTCCCCAAATCACTCCTTAGGTTCTCCTTAAGTTACTTCTTAATCACTCCTTAATTTACTACTAATTTACTCCTTAAATTATAGGTAGACCACTCCTTAATCACTCCCTTAACTTACTCATAATCATTCCTTACATTACTCCTCAATTTACTCCTTAAGTCTCCCCTAAATTACTCCTTAATTTCTAGTCTCTTTTATTCTATTATTCAGTTCTCTCTAGTTATTTTTATTTTTTGCACCCAAAAGACAAATGCGGTTTTTAATCCTTTCAAAATATTTTTAAATTCTTAGCTTTATACTCCCACACTTTAATAAATTTTATTTATTCCTTATCATTCCCAAAAAGCCATGGGTTTCACTTGCTTTAATTCCCCCATTACTTTACCCCTTTATTTTTAGAAGAATTTAATTAACACCTAAGAGGGTTTTGGTTGCAGCCCTAGGTTTATTTTTGAGGAATCTTTTCTTAGGGCTTGCCAAATTTAACTTAGAGGTGTTTTTAATTTAGGTTTTTATTTGAGCGATGACAATTTGTTGGGGGAATTAGTTTTAAAATTTTGCTCCGGTGATTAAGGTCTTAGGGTCATCTAAGTTGTCTCATCATCTTCATCCATGCGGCGTGCCGCCGGGGCCTTTTCGTGCTCAAGGTGCCACTTTCATACCGTTTGCTTCTGGCGTACAGCGTGCCCTTGAGGGATGCACCCGTGCTCAAGGGTGCCACTTTCAGCTGATTGCATTTCTTCCGTGGCGTGCCGCCGGGATGCACCCGTTAACCAAAGGGTGCCACTTTCGGCCGACTTGGCAGTTGGTAGATCTATAACACTCCTAGAGTCAACACTCCGTCCGGTGAACTTGTGGGAACTAAGGGCTTCTAGGAATAAGGCCCCATGTATTCGCGTGCTTATAGAATCCGCGTGGCGTGTCGCGGTCGCCCTCGACATCGATGGAACCCTAGAACTTCGGTAATCGTTAACCTGGGTTAGTCGTGAAGGCGGCTGTCGCGATGCGCCCCTCCGACATCGTGGGTCCTCTCCCGAACTAGGTAATGCGTTAACCTACGGTTGAACCAGGCGGGAGATGCTAATAGAATTTAATGGCGGTAGCGACACACCTCTCCCTCAATCTCTACCGGAACTTCGTGTATTGCGCTACTCCATATGTGATGCGAATTGACGAAGCTATCGTCGGCTTTGCATCATCAACCATCATGTCGGATCATGTCAACAACATATCGCCAAAGAATCAATAACATATCATCAAAACCACACCATATCAGCACGTAAATGAAACAACTCAAATAGCCTCCTCCCTGACTCAATCCAGAGTACAAGGGAGTTCCGCCGTCACCCTCTTGCATCCTCAAGGTCTGAAACCCGCACACTCAATGAAATTGAGTCAGCCACACCTTTATATAGAAATAGTAAAACATCTTGTCATGATTGATGACCCACGTCATGATCAAGGTTAAGTGGTTCACCATCATAAAATCCAGATCACCTTTGAGCAAGTGTCCTCAAAAGGATAAAGACATCGGTCATGAGGCCGGGATGTTGCATACACCCCTCTTGGTATAAACTTAGATCCAGTTTCTACCGATTATAAATCTTAGAAATAAATGTATCATAAAATCTGGGTATCACAGTATCGTAAGTTTATCTATCAAACAAAATGGAAGCTGTTGGCGCGTATCATATGCATCCTCGATTAGTCGAATCACGGACTATAAGCGTCCCCGGACCTTAGCTTTGATCTGGATTCGGCGTCATTAAGCTGTCCGAGCCTTGTTACGATCTAAAATCTTGAATTTGGCTCGGTAAGTGAGCACTCCCTAGATCCGACACCTGCAAAGGAACTCATGTCAATCATGTGTGTGGGATCACTAACATAATTTCTCAAACATAGATGTGAAAGACATCATGCATACACCTCAAAAGAATTTGGCAAGGCTAATTAGATGGGCTGACCTCTTTCTCTCCACAATCACCGAAAGGTCCACGAACCTAGGAGAGAGTTTAGCTCCCGCGAAGCGATGGGAACTCTTTATGCGATTTAAAACCATAAGAAGACTTCGATCCAGCGACCGCCATAACTACGATTCATTTCGGTGCGCATGCGGCATAACTCTCACCGTAGATCATGCGCTTCATTTATTCTTTGTATTATGGTTTTCACCTACTCTTCCATTTCTTGGATACGTTTTTGGTCCCTCGAGGACCCTATCCTCAAAACCCGATCCCAACTCAAGTCAACGCGATTGGCCCATAAAGAAACTCCAACGGCACCCTCTTAATGGTGCTCTGGTAGCTGTTGTTATAAAAGAAAACTACTAGAGGCAAGAATTTTACAACATGTTTTTGGCGGTCCATCCGCGGACATAAACATGTCTTCAAGGTTTGGTTCATTACGTTAAATGCATGCGTCGCTCTCTAATTGAAATTAAAATCGTCGATAGATCCTGATGGTCATCAGTATCAAATCTCAATCTGATATCAGTCATTATCAATCAGTGCAAATTGAGTGTCACCACCACAAAAAATAAATTCGATGTCTCTTCTTGAGTGAGGCGGTCCTCAATAAAATCCGTAATGACTTTATTTCTATTACGGAATGTGTGGTTGAAGTCCACCACAAAACCTTTATGACTCAACAGCCCTCTAATCCATCTACTCCCATTGTGTCCATCGTGTAGAACATCCGCAAGTTGTAGATCCAAAAAATGCCCTGGGGAGAATCTTAGGCAAGTACCCAACAAAGGTGAAGCAGTCACTGAGTAACCATCTCCAATGTGCAAATTCATCACACACCATCTCCCAACAAATCCATCATGGACCATATCCCACAGCCACAAAATCCGCCGAGGACCATCAAAGTGATTAAAAGCCACACCATGTTACCCACCTAAATCTCATGAAGCACTCTCAAACATAGAGTAAACACCTTCACAGTAACCCTGAAAGTTGGCATTGTCTAACTACTAATTGGAAATTATTTTTCCATTAGAAAAGAGGTCGATTGTCAACTGCGCAATGCCTATCATCCGCTTCCCACCATGTCAAGGCTTGACTATCCATGTGCACCTCTACTATCGTAATTTTCTCTTCGTCCAACAAATTGTTGGGTTTCAAAATATGCTTCCACTCTCTAAAGCCATGCATCCCAATTTACAACATTCATACTTCAATCAAAATGAGTAAGGTTGATTTGTGTCTAGTTTAAGTGATGTTTGGGACAACAATGGAACATTAGGAACAACCTAAACTTAAATCATCATTTTTTAAAAGGTAGCCATAATTTCAATCATCACAAGTTCACAACTCAAATGATTCTCGACCATAAAACTAGGATATCAAAGTTTTGCATCTAGATGGACTTCCTCAACAATTTCACCACCATAATGATGTTTTTAAGTGTTTCACTTCCAAAAACATGTTCGATGGATCTTTGGCCCAATAAAGCATGCTAGAAAATTTAAAGACAAGGAGACCACCTGCTATCAAGGCCTCATGGCAATATGAGCTTTACAAAAGAGAAAAATTGTTAAGATTGGTACCCTTGAAACAATTTTACTAACTCATTGTATGCAAGTGATAGACAAGTATATAGTTCTGATCCCATTATGAAGAGCAACTTTAAGACCCTAGAAAAAGAACGTGTTCATATGCTCCAAATATGTTCTTTTGAAAATTTGAACATCTAAGCTTTTTAAGACAAGTATTCTTTACTACAACTAAGGCAGGAGTTGCCCAGAATGACACCAGTGCTATGTCAGCTGGAATGACTCCCCTACTATTAGCTAAAATTGCACCTCTACTCTACGCCATCTAGGAAGACATCCCTGCTATATGTCACAGTCAGCATATCGGATGAAGTTTGGTCAAGTCTGCTACACGTCGATTGGGTCGGCAGCTGGGATAAAAGGTTTTCTTATTTATATAGATATTCTATCATTGTGTGTCAAATGTGATAAAAATTTTGAACTTGTTGGCAATCATATTTAGAATTTGAGATCATATGGGAATTTGCTGAAAATTCAGTTTGGTCTCAGGATTCACTGAAAGTTGATGATAGTCTGCCTCTACAACGTTTTTTACTACAAGGAAGAAGCTTAAGAATTTTATATTTCTGCAGTATTTATGCTACAGGGAAGAAGCTTCAGTGTAGTCTATATGTCTTCTGTGCATCTTCTATACATTGCCTCTTCATCATTTGCATCTTCCTGTGAAGCATCACGGACATCCTTTTTCTTCAGGTTAAGGTTACTATAGTTTTTCCTGCTTCTCTGTCTATCAAGGCCAACTTTGTACCAGGCTCCAGCCAACTATCACACAGACAACTGACTTCAATTTTTTTTTCCTAGAGTACCCTTATGTAAGGAAAACCCTCGTTATGTAAGACAATCTAGTGACGAGGGTAATTTTTTTTTTTTTTTTTTTTTTTTTTTTTTTTTTTTCTTTACCTTGACCTATGATTCTCCTCACAAACAAATGATTAACATCACACCCTACATAACAACATAACTGAACATATCAATATGCCCTTATGGTTTCAATGACAGTTATACCCATTATCATACGGAAGGGACATATATTAAATAACCATGACTAACACCACCTAATTTAACAACCATACTTGAGTATACCGATATGCCCCATAATTGAAAACGACAATATAACCTTTATCATAATGAAATGACATATTAAGTAACCTTAATTAACACCACCTGAATCACGACATACTTGAATATAACCATGTTCCCTCATAATTGAAAATGACGAATATAACCAGTATCATATTGAAATGACATATGAGATAACCAAGTTAACAATACCTAAAATCACAACATACTTGAATATAACAATGTGCCCTCATAATTGAAAATGACGAATATAACCATTTTCATATTGAAATGACATATTAGATAACCCAATTAACACTACCTAAAATCACAACATACTTGAATATAACAATGTGCCTTGAAAATGACGAATATAACCATTTTCATATTGAAATGACATGTTAGATAACCATAGTTAACACTGCCTAAAATAACGATATGATTTGATACTCTATAAACCCTCATAAATGCAAATGACCAGGGATCGCACTTCAACATTTAAGGAGCCTACTACTACTTAAGCATGAGTATAAGAACTTAATAATATCTCACTGATAGTGAAGGATAACATTCCCTTGATAATTATTATACTCGATATTAAGGTATTCTGAAATAACGTTACGGTTAAGTGAGTACGTCAATGAATCTTTCTAATTGGAAAAGACGGGACATAATTTTTCCATTATTCAGGGAGCTTATTTAAATAGCAATAATCGACCTAGAGACACCACAAGGGAATTGGAGTAGTAACCTCATTAACGATACGTCTCATACTGGAAATTAATAATTTAATTAGAATGCAAAAAGATAACCCTAATTAAGGACACACATCTTGAAAATCAGAATGACAATGTTAATTTAAATGGCGAGGGTGACTATGATTATTAGTCAATACACATATTAATCGTATCACAGTCATAAGGATGTCAGCTTGAAACTTTCAAGTGCCATCTTTGTTTTATAATAATTAAAATGGACGTCAGCTTAAAACCTTCCATGCATCATGCTAATTATTTAAAATATTAGGTGACATGCCAATCAACTGGAGTCGTCGTAACCAACAAGGGTAAGAAAAGAGTGACAACTACATTCACCGAATAGCCGGACTCGAATGTGAATTTGAAATTAAGTAAGCGTGATTTCTCGGACTCCCGAGCATGCATGTAATGGTAGGTTTAGGTTTAAGCTATTGCCGAGTTTACATTAGAAAGCTATCGGTGGCGAAGGAGTGTCTGGCCGGGAAGGTTGTATCCAACAACATCGGTCAGCCGAGGTTTTGGGCACAGGCGGAAGAGTGGAGCGTTCTGAGGAAGGAGTTGTTCTCGAGGCGATGTGGCGTCTTCTGACCTTCCACGAACGATTCGACAAGGAGAAGTAACCAAGAGTAAAAGGCACAACTTCGCGAGAGAGTTTTATGTCTGAGATCCTTCCGATGCCCTAGCATAGCGGACTTAATCCTCAGTGGTGTTTCCTTGGTATTGCTCTGGCGAGGGGGACAATCCCTTGGTTTCCCAGAAGGAGGGATGGTGAGAGGCACAATGTTCTGTAATGATTTACGCAGGTAGAAAAACGGAAACAACAATTAAAATACCAAAACGTAGGGACCGGATTGTGGGAACCTGGTGAATATCCATCGTTCCCCAACGAAACTGTCAACGGATTAGAAATCAGAATTCAGAACGGTGACACTGGTTCCATAACAGAATTCAACGCGACCAGCGCATGCCAACCTGTGGTTGCTCGTGAGGTGACTGACCAAGGAGGTTCCGCGAATACACATCGAATCAGAAGGGAACAATTTCCAGGAAGGAAAAACTCGACGGGATCAGCGCATGTCATGATTTTTTTATCACAATATCCACCCAAGGTGAAAGGAACGACTCAGCGCAAGGAAAAGGGAATCGAAAACCCACAGCAGAAAATTTGCCCCTGGTAACCAATGCCACAGTAATAATTCCAAATTTTTTGCCAATACGATCCTGACTAACGCCTCAGTAAGGAAAGGTGAAACCCTCCTAAAAAACTCGCGCGCAAAGGAAAAATCCCCACAAAAGCGGGCTCGTGCACAAAGAAACAATCCATTTTGAGATGATGGAACATAGAGGGTGTAAGCGACATGCGCAGAAAACCCCATCCTCCACCGGTGGTACGAGGGAGTTCGCAAGGGTGAAATTAAGGCGGTGAAATCATACAATAAAAAGTAAGGGCGAACACAACAATCAACTCATTCGGTGAGTAATATCAACAATAATCATGTCAGCAATGTGAGTGAACCCCAAGTCTCGAGATTGAGCAGGCTCACGATACCATATGTAACGACCCCGCCGTTACGTCTACAAACAGAAGTACAATAGGAATTTTTTCTTTTCTTTTTAGTTTGGTTCCATGAAGAAATAAAGGAATTATGCGCACGCCACATAATTCATATCAATGCAAAGACACAAGACATCATAATTTAAGGTGATGCATGATCAAAATATAAACAAAAACTCTGATATCATTAATACGAGCAAATTGCAATATATAATGCCAAACAATCATCATATTCTCACCAATAACAACAAATTGCCGAATATAAAATGCTTTCTACCTTATCCATAAAAATCGTACCTTGGCCTGCAGCTGAGATGTCCGGCTCGATGCTTGGCGTCCCAGCAGCTCTGCCACTCACATATGACCAAAACAAACTCATAGGGTACCTCCCGATAGCGCTAGAGTACACTCTTCTTCCCATAGCCCCAGAACGCCAAAGGGGCCACTGTAAACACCGGAATAAGCTGGCGTCACCATTTCGCCTCCGCGGTGAGGCACTCCAAACCTGGCGAGATTATGCCAACTCCTCACAAGCAATCAGGTCAAACCACAATTGGGGAAGCGTAGCGTTACGCTAACCGTTCATGCCTTCTTCCTTCCTTTCCCCTCCTTTTATAGAATTTTGAGGCTGACCTAATTCGCCAAATCGGTAATTAATTAAATTTTAGAGACTAACCCTCTAACGGTCTCCAGGTCAAAGTGTCACACATGCCTCTGGTTCTCCAAAATTAATTTCTTTTTAAATATTAAAGACTCAATTCTCTCCACTTCCCCAAAATCACTCCTTTAGTTCTCCTTAAGTTACTCCTTAATCCTCCTTAAATTTCTCCTTAAATTCTCCTTAAATTACTCATTATTCACTCCTTAATCCCTCCTTATACCTCCTTAATCATTCCTTACATTACTCCTTAATTTATATTAAAGTCTCCCCTTAAATTACTCCTTAATTTCCTCATTTTCTTGCCTATTATTCAATTCTCTCTAGTTATTTTATTTTTACTTTTAAAAGTAAATCACCGGTTTTAATCTTTTCAATATATTTTAATTTCTTAGCTTTTATACTCCCACACTTTAATAAATTTTATTTATTCCTTATCATTTAAAAACAGGTTTCACTTACTTTAATTCCCCAATTACTTTACCCCCTTTACTTTAAAAATACTTTAATTAACACCTAGGAGGGTTTGATTTTACGCCCTAGGTTTATTTCTTTTTTGTAGAATCTTTTCTTAGGGATTGCCAAATTTAACTTAGAGGTGTTTCAATTTAGGTTTTTGATTTGAGCAGGGTGACAATTTAATTTGGGGATTCGTTTTAATAATTTTATCAAGCGTTAAGGTCTTAGGGTCATCTAAGTTGTCTCATCATCTTCATCCATGCGGCGTGCCCGCCGGGATGCACTCGTGCTCGAGGTGCCACTTTCGCCTCGTTGCTTACATTTGGCGTGCCCGCCGGGATGCACCCGTGCTCAAAGGGTGCCACTCCGATTTGCATTTCTTCCGTGACGTGCTCTTTAGGATGCACCACATGCTCTAGGGGTGCCACTCGCCGACTTGGCGGATTGGTAGAATCTATAACCTAAGTCAACACTCGTCCGGTGAACATGGGAGACTAAGGGCTTCTAAGGAAGACGGCCCCCGCCTTATTGCACGCCAATTAGAATCATCATGAGAGACTACCACAATCTTTCCTCATGGCATCATGGGTCCTCTCGAACTAGGTGTCGTTAACCTCTGAGTTGGTCGTGAGAAGCGTATCGCGGTCGCCCTCGACATCGTGGATCCTCGAACAGTGTCGTTAACCTGGTTTGAACCCACTTGGCGGGGGAGTTAACTAATAAGTATGGCGGTGGCGACACACCTCTCCCTCAATCTCACGGAACTGGAGTGTGGCCTTTTACTCCATATGTGAGTCTGTTTGACAAGCTATCGTCGGCCTGCATCATCAACCATCATGTCGGATCATGTCAGCAACATATCGCCAATCAATAGCATATCATCAAAACCACACCATATCACTATAAATGAAAACAACTCAAATATTACTCCACGACTCGTCCGGGGTCAGGAGTTCAAACTCTCTGCATCCTCAAGGTGAAAACCCTGCGCACTCAATAAAATTGAGTCAATAGCACTGTATATAGCAATAGTAAAACATCCTGTCATCCATCCTTGTACATCATCATCAAGGTTAAGTGGTTTTTGATCCATAAAAATCCATATTACTTGTGAGCAAGTGTCCTCAAGGATAAGTTTTGTCAGTGCACCAGAACGGGATGTTACAAATGACATCCAGGCCCTAAAGGTAGGGACTTTCTTCTCTACAACTCAACTTGTTTATGCAAGAAAAGGTTGTACGTTGTAGAAAACTCCGATGAATTATGTATCTGTTATGAAATGTCTAAATAAAGAGGAGTATTGGTATAGTTGTTGTAGGAATTGTAGTAAGAAGTACGTCTAAATGTGAATTGTGCATTTTAGTAATGATTCATATATACCTCCTCCTGAGGTCTATGAAGTAATGATTCATATATACCTCCTCCTGAGGTCTATGAACTAGATAAAGGAAGATGAAAATCTATATTCGTGGAGTTAGTTTGGGCTTGATCCCATCAAGTAGTATCAGAGAAGGAAGTTTATATTTTCCTGTGTATTTGATTTCAGATGAATTCTTGAATAATTACAGGAGATCCTTGTTTGTTAGAAGATTGTAGGCCTGATTGTTTTGAAATAGGGGAATTGTAGACCATATAGAACAAAGTGAAATAGAAAATAAGCCTTCAAAGAATGAAGATATTCATTTGAAAGTAGACCACAAAGGATATTTTGTAGAGGAAGGCTATAGGACATTGAAAGTCCTGCAATTTGAAAAACATTCCAACCAAGGATCAAAGATTGATGTTGAGAAGACAAGATCTTGCATGTATTGGCATAATGTTTTTATAATTAAACCCATTATAAGTATAATTGTGTTGCATGTAGCAACAGGAGGAGAAAAGGAATTTTTAGCAGGCCTTATGATGAAGACCATTTATGGGGGTCTGTCAAATCAAAATATGTCCGTAAAAAAACTTTCATGAACTCTTGATCATGTGTTTTTGTTGCTTCTTCCATATTCACTCTCTCTCCGGTATTCCTTTTTCTCTCATAAATCATTCAACTTCTTCACATGCTCAGTCAATGAGCTGCAAACAAGCCTCTCTATGTAGTAAGCCTAAACACCTTCTACCCAATACATCACCAAGCTTCCTCTCGATCTTTGGCCTTTTGGCATTACTAGTTATCTCCTCTAGAACCATTTCAACATTCATTTTCTCTAGGATTTTTCACATACCCACTTCATTCAAAGAAATATTTCTTTGCTTTGTTACCACTTGATGAAGACCAAATATGGGGGTCTGTCGAATCGACAATGTGGATATATCTCTTCGCACAGAAGCATCAACAAACATTACCAACAACATTTGTTGCATATTATTTTGCACGAAACTCAGAAAACAACGTTGGCTTGTTGCAGGTCATTCAATGCACTAAATCCGACAACAATATTGACTTATCACAGATATTTATGTTGTGCTTTCACTCGGCCACTCTGATCGCCAATTCCTGCATGCTTCAGATTGCAAATTTTCCTCTCATCCTCTTCCCTCACACACACACATAATCAAGACTTATACATTCAAAAAGGTTTATCATGGAATCACACACAGTATGAAAAGAAACCAAGGATACAATAAACCCAATCACACATTGTTTCATTAGAATCAAGATTGACTATTACAAAGCACACAACCTCTTTGGGCCTGGTGCCTTTTCGACATGGTGTTACATTGTGTGTGTCCTCCTATCAACTATGATCGAATTCTAAATTTATAAAAAATACATCAAGAGGATTAGATCATTCATTAGATACAATCTATTATCAAAAAATCACCAGAAACAACAAATACATACCAATAATTAACAAAACCTATTGTTTATGAGGAAATATCATCCTCTTGGCCACATCCATCTACCTCCTTGCCTTATCGAAGGTCAAAATTACGATAATGATTTTGCGGGGTACAATTCTCCTCCATCACCTTACAACCAGTGAAGTTGTGACAAAAAGAAGAGAAAAGAATAACATTTTGAGAGAGGATAAGTTGTACGAGAAGGACCTTCACAATAATGAGAAACTATGATAAAATTTTTATCAGAAGAGGACCAATATAGTTATGAGGAATAAGTGAGTGGAGTGCATAAGGCTATATCTTTTGAATATGAGGAGAAAAGGAGAATGCATGGCTCTAGGATATAGAACAAGAAGGATACTAAGGGGTCAAGTTCATGAGAAAATCTTTATGAGGTATTGAGTGGCAAGGTGTGGAGACTTGCTACAGAGGAAAGGCTTGATGCAACTCATAGAGGGAGAGGATAATATCAAAAAATAGGAGATGAAGATGACTGCTAATATTCATGTTAGAGGTTTATAGAGAGTGCACAATAAGAAGAAATAAAATGCCAAAGAAATTGTAAGAAAGTAAATGAATAATGGGTAATTTGACAAAGAACATTTTGAGTTAAAGGAAAAACTCAATGACATGATACACCTGCTATAGAGGGAAGTTGAAGAAGACCATTGACAAGGTTAGAATGTGAGGAAAAATGTCAAATGTATTATCATGCATTTGCTTGAAAGTAAATTAATGTAGATAATGAAAGTTTTTATGAGGATCGAGGAAAAGTTGAGAAATAAGAGGAGGCACAGGTTGAGCACTTTGTTGGAGGGAAATAAACTCAAAGAAGATGAGTTTAGATAGAGTTCAATGACACCACAAGCAGTTCATATATATGAACTAAATCATGGATCATTCCTTGGAGAGGAAGATGATGAATATACTAAAGGGAAGAATGTTGAAATTCTCATGGATTGTTTGAAAACTCTAGATCAACATGTGAGGAAGATGTCAGAAGCATCAAATGAGGCCAAATAGTCTTATGTTTTTAAAACTAATGATTTTTGTATGATTATAGGTTGTAAAAAATTAAGCTGAAGGAGGAGGTATGAGGTTGCAAACTGTCACAAAGATTGATGAAGGAGGAGGTATGATTTCTAAAAGCATAGACGAAGAACATAATCAAAATTTTGTTATGCAGGAATATGAGATAATGTTATCTCATAAAAGTAGTAAGGGTGAATACTATAGAGAACTTGTGAATGGATTTTTTCAAGAAGCGGATGGTGATGATAAACCTCTCATGAGCTGCTCAGACCAACAAAAGGAGTTGATGCTAGAAGAAACATATGACACCCACGAGTCCCATGGATTTAAAACTAACCATTGGTTTGAGTGTGTGTATGCAGGTTATAAAGAATGTAATGATGGAAAGATATAAGAATCTATCATAAAGAGGGAAGAGACAACATTGTTCAATGAAGGCAGTAAAGAAGAATATATGAAGCCAAAGGAAGTAGGAAAAAAGTGTTGGACAACTGAGAGGGGGGGTGAATCAATTGTTACCGTGCTTAAACAATTATGCTTCTTTTAAAATCTTTACAAGGAACTCAATGATAATCACAATAATGCATGGAAATAAACAATGACACATTCAACAACAGTCACATATATGAGAAACACAAAGACAGATATTTCTCGAGGAAACCCATACAGGGTAAAAACCTCTTCTTCTTTATATGATAAGTATTATTTATATTCTTTACATTATCATACATATGAGCACCAACTCATTGTGATGCTACAACCTCTGTTTTTGCAAGCTGCAACTTGCTGAGAGCACCAAATCTCTGTTTTCTCTAGCACCCACTAGAAGGAAGCACCAACTCCCTGGTTTCTCTAGCACCAACTAGAAGGAAGCTACAACTCCCCATGTTCAAGCACCCACTTGAACCTTTGAGGACACCAGTCCTCCCTAGCACCTCCCTACCACCCTGGATTATCAATATGTGTTACTGAACCTTATTATAGTGATATAATGTTTAACAACATCTTACCGGTCTTATGACTGTTCTACAAGATTTTCGCTGCTCTGTCTACCTCACAGTCTTCCTGCACGCATCCCTTGCACTTTATGTTATTCTATCTTTTGTATTCTATGCACCATTCCTCTTAAATACACCATTTGTCTTTTGTGCCTCCCAGCTGCTGCACTCCACCTTCTTCTTTGCACATGCATCACACCCAACAACAACCCACTCAATCTCTTCTTTGTTCCATATTCTTATACTCAATGTGCATCTTGTGCATGCTCTCTGTCTCATGGTTCTACATCCTCTGCATGTCGAGTGCTCTGCCTGTTCATCATGGAAACTCTTCAGCTTCTCTGGCGGTTTGCCCACATGTTCAGCATCACTGGAGGTCATGCTGAGATTCCTCAGCCTCTCTGGCAGTCGAGACTCTTCGTCTTCTCTGGCATAGTCGAGCTTATACTTTCTGCTTCAGTTACAGACTTCAATGCTCATCGACTTGTCAGTCCCTCTAAGAATCATCTTCATTCACTGGAAGAAGCTTGGAGACCCTTCATCTCCTCTAGCGATCACATAGAGGTTTCCTCGAATCCTTTGGCAGAGACCATCAATGGTTTCTAGCAGTTAGACTGTGAGGAGCAACATTAGCCCTCCGATCGTGCCCAAAATCACCTGCACCATTGGATTGCCTTCATGTGATCTTGCGTCTATTTCGCCAATTTGCATTTCGGTATTTCGGGATCCCCGAGGTAAAGCTTTGTTACACTCCATGTCCTGATCCCCGAAACTCCAGAAAAAGGAGCTTTTCTATACTAGCTCCTTCCCCCACGGGACCACATGCGATGACCACCGGCTAGCTTGAAACTATATATCACAATTTCACATTTCGGGATTTTGGCATTTCTGTGGTGAAGTGTTCTTGACACCTCCAAGTTCTGGTATCCGAAACTTTGAAATGGATTCGGATCAATGGTTCATACTCCTGAGTTTCTCTTTTCGGCGAATTGGCATTTCGCGACTTCGGGTTTCGCGGTTTCAGGATTTTTCCCTTTCGAGTCATCGTGACTTTAGCATTATCAAATTCATGATCACAAAATCTCCGAAGTGATTGAACGGTTCACATAACCTACTAAGATGGATGGTTGATGGGATTTCGACATTTTTCCCTTCAAGTTTTTCAAGACACACAATGGTCCCTTTCGGCATTTCGGAGTTCGGGACATCGTGATGGTGGAGTTTTTGCTTGTTGTGTAAAACTCCGAAATAGAAAGTTCCGATGTGAGGTAAACTTGCTGACGTCACACGTGGATTGACATATGTCGAATAGGTGCCACATGTCATTCTGATTCGTGACTTACATGTGCTTGAAATGTTGAATCATCTTGACACTTGTCATTGCCTGATTGTGCCACATGTCCTTAGCTGACGTGGTTTGCTGATGTGTTTGTTTCCGGGATTTCATATTTCAGCACTTCGGGACTCCTGATGTTGAGAGTCTCTGACTTCTCCATCTCCTGGTATCCGAAATCCATGTATGATGTGCCTACTTATGGAATTTCGGCGTTTCTCTTTTCGACACTTCGAGACTCTTGATGACGAAGGATCCTTGTCGCTCCATCTCCCAGTAACTGAAATCCCGATATTCAACATTCTGAGTGATGTGCCTTTTCGGGTTTTCGTATTTCGTCATTTCGAGACTCCTGATGTCAAAGGGTCCTTGTCGCTCCATCTCCCAGTAACCAAAATCCCGATATTCAATATTCAGAGTGATGCGGCTTTTTGGGTTTTCGCATTTCGTCATTTTGGGACTCCTGATGTGGGAGTTCTTGACATCTCCAACTCCTGGTATCCGACATCCCGGTAGTTTAAAAACTCCGAAATGAAGTTTGGCCAAAACTTTGATCTTACTATTCAATCATCATTGTGCTGCTGGTCTTCCTTGGCTTCTTGTTTGCCATCAAATGAACAAGCATACCTTCCCATACTCTCATCTTGTCAAGCCAATTCTGCATCGTCTTGCCAGAAGACTTCTGGTGCCCACCTATCACATCCTTCCTGTACCCAAGTCATTATTACTGCTATAATTGCCATCAATGAAACGCATACACTGCATGTAAAACATGCCAACAATATCCCCCTTTGGCATTGATGGCAACAAAGCCACCCTTATCCTTTTCTCCCCCTTTGACATCAATGTCAAAGAAAACACGCTCTCCCTGAGCTGTTGCATTAATTTTAGGAGGTATCAGATATGCAACCAATACAGGACTCCCCCTAATAGGATGGACTCTCTTAGATGTGAGATGGGATGACACCCAACTTCTGTCTGAGATATTCAAATGGTGTCTTGGCTAGGGGTTTAGTAAAGATGTTTGCAATTTGTTCTATAGTGGAAATGTAATGGACCTGAACAATCTGATTGGTGACCTGCTCTCTCAGAAAATGATATTTTATGGGAATATGCTTGGTCTTGGAGTGGAATATAAGATTTTTCGACACACTGATAGCACTAGTGTTATCGAAATGAATTGGGATCGGTGCAGTGTATGAATCATCCATAATACCTGAGTGCAACAGGTAGCAGTAGCACTGTACTCTGCCTCTGTGGTTGATAAAGAAATGGAACCTTGCTTTTTACTAAGCCATGCTACTAAAGAGTCACCCAGGAAGAATGCTCCTCCACT
>SNQJ01S0015005.1:255625-298592 GCA_010110895.2 Picea sitchensis | reverse complement strand
AACAGTGGGGCCTTATTGGTTGAATTTCCTTCATGGATTGACATGGTTAAGCTCTAGGATCTACCCTTAGATAAAAGGGGCTGGATCTGATACCAATTGTTGGACAACTGAGAAGGGGTGTGAATCCGTTCTTATCATGCTTAAACAATTATGCTTCTTTTAAAATCTTTACAAGGCACTCAATGATGATCACAATATTGCAGGGAAATACAAAATGGCACATTCAACAACAATCACATATATGAGAAACAAAGAGACAGATATTTCCCGAGGAAACCCATACAGGGTAAAAACCTCTTCTTCTTTATATGATAAGTATTATCTACATTATTTACATTATCATACATATGAGCACCAACTCATTGTGAGGCTACAACCTCTGTTTTTGCAAGCTGTAACTTGTTGAGAGAACCAACTCTCTGTTTTCTCTAGCACCCACTAGAAGGAAGCACCAACTCCCTGGTTTCTCTAGCACCAACTAGAAGGAAGCTACAACTCCCTGTGTTCAAGCACCCACTTGAACCTTTGAGGACACCAGTCCTCCCTAGCACCTCCCTACCACCCTGAATTATCAATATGTGTTACTGAACCTTATTACAGTGATATAATGTTTAACAACAACTTACCAGTCTCATCAATGTTCTGCAAGATTTTCACTGCTCTGTCTGCCTCATAGTCTTCCTGCACGCATCCCTTGCACTTTCTGTTCTTTTATATTTTATACTCTATGCACCATTCCTCTTCAATGCACCATTTGTCTTCTATGCCTCCCAGCTGCTGCACTCCACCTTCTTCTTTGCACATGCATCACACCCACCAACAACCCACTCAATCTCTTCTTTGTTCCATATTCTTATACTCACTGTGCATCTTGTGCATGCTCTCTGTCTCATGGTTCTGCATCCTCTGCATGTCGAGTGCTCTGCCTGTTCATAATGGAAACACTTCAGCTTCTCTGGTGGTTTTCCCACGCGTTCATCATCACTAGATGTCATGCTGAGATTCCTCGGCCTCTCTGGCAGTCGAGACTCTTCGTCTTCTCTAGCATAGTCGAGCTTATACTTTCTGCTTCAATTATAAACTTCAATGCTCATCCACTTGTCAGTCCCTCTAAGAATCGTCTTTATTCATTGGAAGAAGCTTGGATACCCTTCAGCTCCTCTGGCGATCACACAGAGGTTTCTTTGAATCCTCTGGAAGAGACCATCAATGGTTTCTAGAAGTTAGATTGTGAGGAGCAACATTAGCCCTCCGATCATTCCCAAAATCACCTGCACCATTGGATTGACTTCATATGATCTTGCGTTTATTTCACCAATTCACATTTTGGTATTTCGGGATCCCCGGGGTAAATATTTGTTACACTCAATGTCCTTATCCCTGAAACTCTGGAAAAAGGAGCTTGTCTATACTAGCTCCTTCCCCCACAGGACCACAGGCGGTGACCACCGTCTAGTTTGAAATTGTATATCGCAATTTCGCATTTCGAGATTTTGGCGTTTCTGTGGTGAAGTGTTCTTGACACCTCCAAGTTCTAGTATTCGAAACTCCGAAATGGAGTCGTATCAATGGTTCATACTCCTGAGTTTCTCTTTTAAGTGAATCGACATTTCTCGACTTTGGGTTTCGCGATTTCAGGATTTTTCCCTTTCGAGTCATCGTGACTTCAACATTATCAAATTCATGATCACAAAATCTCTGAAGTGATCGAACGGTTCACATAACTTACTGAGATGGACGGTTGCCGGGATTTTGGCGTTTTTCCCTTCGAGTTTTTCGAGACACACAATGGTCCCTTTCGACATTTCGGAGTTCGGGACATCGTGATGGTGGAGTTTTTGCTTGCTGTGTAAAACTCCGAAATAGAAAGTTCCGATGTGAGGTAAACCTATTGACGTCACACGTGGATTGACACGTGTCAAATAGTTGCCACGTGTCATTTTGATTCGTGACTTACATGTGCCCAAAATGTTGAATCAGCTTGACACTTGTCATTGCCTGATTGTTCCACGTGTCCTTAGCTGATGTGGTTTGTTGATGTGTCTATTTTCGGGATTTTGTATTTCGACACTTCGGGACTCATGATGGTGAGAGTCTCTGACTTCTCCATCTCCTGGTATCTAAAATCCCGGTATGATGGGCCTGCTTCTGGAATTTCGGCGTTTCGCTTTTCGACACTTTGGGACTCCTGATGACGAAGGATCCTTGTCGCTCCATCTACCGGTAACCGAAATCCCGATATTCAACATTCCGAGTGATGTGCCTTTTTGAGTTTTCATATTTCGTCATTTCGGGACTCCTGATGTCGAAGGGTCCTTGTCGCTCCATCTCCCAGTAACCAAAATCCCAATATTCAATATTCTGAGTGATGTGCCTTTTCGGGTTTTTGCATTTCGGCATTTCGGGACTCCTGATGTGGGAATTCTTGACATCTCGAACTTTTGGTATCCGACATCCCGGTAGTCGAAAAACTCTGAAATGAAGTTTGACCAAAACTTCGATCTTGCTATTCGATTATCGTTGCACTGTTGGTCTTCCTTGCCTGCTTGTTTTCCATCAAATGAAAAAGCATACCTTCACATACTCTCATCTTGTCAAGCCAATTCTGCATCGTCTTGCCAAAAGACTTCTGGTGCCCGCCTGGCACATCCTTCCTGTACCCAAGTCATTATTGTTGATGTACTTGCCATCAATGAAAATCATACACTGCCTGTAAAACATGCCAACAAAAAAGAAAACCAATCAGTTATAAAAGAGAAGACAATGGTAGTTTCCAACAAGCAGGATTTTGCAAACTTTAAAGAAAACAACCAAGAAGGAAAAACCATGAAGGAAGAAAATATGCAAGAAAGGAAGGTGGAAGTAAAATAAAATGACAAGGCAGAAAACAAATTAGGACTGCATATAATGAATTTTGAACAAGATACATGTATGAAAATTCAAGATCAAGAGGGTCATGGCCAAGACGAAATAAAGAGAAATCCTTTAGATGAAGAAGACTGTCAAGAACTTCAGAAGGATACCAACATAGTTCAAGTTATGAGGACTAAGGAGAAAGTCATACATTTGAGATGCAATTTGCAGTTGAAAGAGTATGATGATTGTGAGGATATTTTGACATATAAACAACAAAAAAATACAAAGCGTGGGGTTATCATAAAAGGAAAGGAAAGAAGGAAGATCAAGAGTGGAAGACAACAATCATTCTTATGGATGAAAATGGGCTTCAAGAGCCTAATAAACAAATAAGTTTTTGTAATGTGCTTGATTATTGTGTAGGTGTGGAATAAAATATGCATTCTGAAGAATGGTATAAAGTTGGAAGCATCCATTTTACTATAGGAAGGACAAACACTGTAGATTGGGAAACATCCTTACATATTTTCTATGAATGACTGAAGCAACAAAGTGAAGCTAGTATGAAGTATATGGAACAAACTTCCATCACTGCTGAAGCATTGGAAACATACCTATATCAGTTGGAGAATGTTAAAGGAGGTTGCGGGGATTGAAGAAGTAGCAAGGACCATGAAAATTTTATGTGCAGAAATGTAACAACAAAGGAGCAGTAACAATAGTGTGTACCAACAAAAGGAAAAGATGAAAAATTAATAGAAATAAAGAAAAGTTTGGGAACCAGGTAAAATAAGAAGATGGAATATCATGATAGGGCGATCATGAAATTTTGTTCCCTGGGAGTTTGATGAGTTTGATGCAGGAGCATCCAAACACACGACAACATCCTTTGAAAATCATACCTCAAGGATGTCAGAACCTTTGTAAACGACTATAAATTCTCACATGTGAGTCACCAAGTATCTAGAAGGTTGAAGATAAATGCAATAGGATTAGATTAATTTTAATGTAATGTTATGTAATAAAACTATTTTCTTCTATAGAAGTTGGTTGAATAAATATAGGGGTTATTTATGTTGTTGGCATTGACCTAGATAAGAGTTAGGATCGATGGTATCTATGTTGGGTTTAAATTGGGGTGAGAATGGAATGTAAGAGGTGTCCATGGTCAATAGAAGTGACCACAAAAATGTAATCCGTCCCAGTAGAAGTAGATTTGGTCTATCATTAGGCCAAAGAGACATATTTAGATTTGTAAGAGATCATGTACAAGTTTAGTTAATGAAATACGGTACTTATGTCATGGTGCGATTATATCATGGGTTGATATCTTTATTGGTAGCTATGATTTTCTGTTTGCTCGTAGTTCTATTTATAAATGCAAGTAATTTCTATTTCTGATTTTTTATTTGAGATTGCGACATGGTAGTATTAAATACAGTGAGCGAAATAAAATTGAGTTGAAGAAGAATTCGTTTGGAACATTGGCGTGGAAATTAGTTGGCATGTGAACGATTGAAAATTGCGAATACAAAAACACGGTTCTACATAAATGAACAATGATTTTGTGGATTTAAGACTCATGATAGAATTGAGTTCTCTGTGTAGATCAAAGACTTATTGGATCATATTGTAGCATAGGTCCTCTAGCTATCACATTCAATTTTTTGGTTTACACAAAATGAATAACAAAGGAGTCAAATCACAGACCTATAGCTCATAGTGTTTGTCATCAAGTGGGAGTTCAACCCATTATCAAATTGATGGTGGAAATTTATAGGAGAAGCATTGAATTTTAAGTTATTCTCTGTATGTAATTAGAAAACAATGGAATGAAGAGACAGTTTGAGTCCAAGAGGTGCTATAAGAGAGAGGAGTCTCTATTGAGAATGAGAAAATATGTTTTCTTTTTTTCAATGACAACTTCGAGTAAGTGATTTCAAATCCATGCCTTAATAATCATGGTATTTGATCTTAGGAATGGGGTTCATTCTTTTCCATAAATCAAAGAATGACATGAAGTACTTGGAATGAGATTGAGGTACTTCGATAACAACCTGCAAGTGTGTAAATTAAATCCCTGTGTTTTGAATATGTTAATGAGGAATTGTGCCATAGGTTTGTGATCACATTAATGAGTAAAGGTGTATCATGCAAAGTATTCTCATTAACTAGAATCAACTAGAAGAGGTAAGAAACCCATATGCCTTTCTAGTGTGGTTCTATTTGTGAAGTGATAGAAGAGGTAAGAAACCCATATGCCTTTCTAGTGTGGTTCTATTTGTGAAGTGATAGGCCTGGAGATTCGAATCAATGATCTATGAATGGAAAAAAGTTTCAACTATATAATTGCTTCAATAATTGGAGTAAAGGAATTATGATCATTATTTCTGTTGGAGAACCTTCTACGTACGAAGAGCTATAAAATATCAATTAATGTTTTCTTAGACTTGTTGATGACAATATGAGGGAACTAGTGGTGATCAAGAAGTCACACATAACTAGGCAGGATTTATTATCTATGCAAGTAAACGTTGTATGTTGCAGAAAAATACGATGACTTATATATTTTTTTATGAAATGTCCAAAGAAAGAAGAGTATTGGTATAATTGTTGCAGGAACTGTAATCAGAAGTACCTCTAAATGTGAATTGTTCATTTCAATAATGATTCATATATAGCTCCTCTTGAGGTCTATGAACAAGATAGAGGAATATGACAATGTGTATTGATGGAGTTAGGTTGGGATTGATCCCATCATAACTCTAGATTATCAACCTAGGAACATGGTACTCTGATGGGGTATTATTCAATAAGTGTGTGTTATAGTGTCAATTGCCACCTTTGGAGCACTAGAAATATTATTTTCCTAGTCCCTATCCTACTTGCATATTAATCTTACCCATACCTCCTTGAGACCATCTGAAAAAAATATTTTTGGAAGATGTATGTGATCCGAGTTATTTTGAGATTAACATGAAGACATAAATATAACAGAGATATAACAAGGAAATACACAAAGATGTTGCAAGAAACACAAAAATATAGAGAAACCCAACTTCTATGAATTAATAAGAGATAAAAACATTGTAGAACACAAAAATGGCAGAATGGGGTAGCCATTTCCTGCTTAATGGGCCTCCTTCACCTCAATTATATATGAGAGAGTGAGAGAAGAACAATTCCCATGATGCATGTGGCATAAATTAGTTTAAGTTTATAAAATTCCATAGGCATGTAAAACACTAGGACTTCCCGGGTGGTCACCCATCCCAATACTACTTTAGCCCGAGAGCACTTAACTGTGAATTTCTAATGGGATCCAGTGCATTGACTCTACATTGTGAGAATGTACATAAGACCACTAGGAAATCATTACATGATGCTTGTAATTAACAAATGAAGATGGCATTACATTCCATTCCCCATCCAAAGGGTGAATATCATGGTTTATCAAAACGTTCGCTGAATCTGAACATTGGTGAGTTGCTTTCCTTGTTGAAGTAGACGTTGTGCTTGTACTTTTCCTATGGAAGGATGTTATGAAACTGTTGGAGGTGTTGGATATTTTCAACAAATATGGATGCATGATCTGCCTTGGTCTGATTGTGGGAGAACTCTGTCAGTGAAGATGCAACAAGAAGAGCTATATCAATGGGGGCTAATGGTTGGAACCCCAAGAAAACTTGAAAAGGGTCGTGGCCAATAGAACTATGTTGAACATACTGAAGAATGCCATTCTCTTTGTACTCATCTACAATATTTTCGACCTCCGCTGGATAGAAACGTCTTGGGCCAAGGTTGTAGTGGTCACAATGACCTTTTGTTCATCATATGAATGGATAGTGAAGAGGGAAAATTTTGTGGTCTGAGATATTACTTTTCGACATTGTTTTTTTGAGATAAATGAAGTGGTAGTAGTTGGAGCTACCTATGGTACCATGTAGAGATGACCTCCCAGATTAACAATGGCATTGCGGGGCTGAGACTCATATATAACATTATATTTACACATATATGGTTGTCCAAAAAAAACATCGCAGACTTCAAGTGGAGAAACATCTCACACTACCTCATCTTTGAAGGGATTGATTCCATGGGATATACGAAATTGTTGGTTGACACATATGTCTTGTCCTCGACTCAACCATCTGATGGTGTATGGTTGGGGGTGTGACATTGTTGGTAGCTTCAATCTCTTGAAAATGTCAGCTGATATCAGGTTCTTCTGACTCTCGCTTTCAAAAATGAAATGCAGTGGGGTCCCATTTACCCACATATGCGAGTGAAAGAGGTGCTCCCCCTCCTCAAGCTCCTTTAGTTCTTCTACTTTTATTTTTGTGGCCATGATAGGAGCAGTAGGTTTTTCATCAATGATCTATTTTCTTTTGTTCTTCTTTGAATCAGATTTCAATTCATGTTATGATTATTTTTCTTTGAGCTCGACCACCATGACTATTTCGAGAGACATTCATCCGTGTTGTGCCAGGGACTGCTGTGGAACTCACAACACTTTCTAGTGTCTTTCTTAGACTTCTTGTTATGCTTCTTTTCCCGCGTCTTGAAAGGGATCTATTGAGGTTGTCCTTCCTTTCTATGTCCTTGGTTTTGTGAGTTAGGGTTGCCTTTGCCATGATTTTTTTGTGGCATATTTTAAAATCCGAACCCCCGCTTATTGTACAACTTGAATTTCAGCTCAATTTTGACTGCATGTCAATAAGGAACACCCAGTGAGGAGATGTCCAAGAAATACATCTCTTTTTGGATGTACCTATGTAGACCAATACGATACTTAAAAACCAGGTGTCGTTCAGATTATTTGATACCCAACTTTGAGCGCAAGCTATGGAATATGTTAGTTTACTCTGACACCATCTAATCTCTTTTCTAACGCAGAGTCGTCCATCTCATGTACTGGTCATCATATTTTCCGACAGGGTAGAACTCCTCCTTTAGGGAATCTACAAAGCTTGCCCAAGTGGGTTCTCTCATAAATTGTGTAGATTCATATGTGGTGTACCTCTCTAAGTAACCTTATAACCAAGATCTCACACGTGGAATGTATTTGAGGAGCACAAAATTGATCTTTTCCATCCCAAATATTTTTTGGACAGAGTAATAACCTTCTGTCACATTCAACCATTTTTCTAGAGCATCTGCATCTATCTGGCCTTCAAATAAGGGGATATCAAAATTGACTTGTACCTTGAAGGGAATTTCACTTGAGAAATGGTTTCTTGTCGAAGATGCCTTGGCTACCGCCATCTGTGGTCCTTGAAGGATCTGAGTGAAGTTTTCCATCATCTCATTCCTCTGTCGCACATGGGATTCCTCGAGAAACATCTTGAAAGGATCTCATTCTCTGTCATCTCTCTTTTCTTCCACCATGGGAGGTCTCTTTGGATAGTGAGAGTGGTTTTCCTCAAGAGAAACTAGGTCGAGACCCAAATATCTATACCCTGACCTCGTCGGGGACCTTCTCTGAGAAATGACAAGGAAACGATTACTCTAATACCATTGATCTAGATTATTTTGAGAATGACATGAAGACAAAAATATAGCAGAGATATAACAAGGAAATACATAGAGATATTGTAAGAAACACAAAAATATAGAGAAACCCAACTTCTATTAATGAAGAAGAGAGAAAAACACTACAGAAAAAAATGGTAGAATGGGGTAGCTTATCTCTAAAAATAATGAGATGTTGGTTACACATCATTCGCAACAATATTTACATCACAATCCATTTCTTTCTTAAAGGGCCGCCTTCACCTCAATTATATATGAGAGAGTGAGAGGAGAACAATTCCCATGATGCATGTGGGATAAATTAGTCTAAGTTTATAAAATTCCATAAGCATGTAAAACACTAGAAATTCTCATGCAATCACCCATCCCAGTACTACTCTAGCCCGAGGACACTTAACTGTGCAATTCTAATGGGATCGAGTTCATTGATGCTATGTTGTGAGCATGTGCATAAGACCACTAGAAAATCATTACATGATTTTTGTAATTAACATTTGAATATGGAATTACATTCCATTCCCCATCAAAATGGTGAATATCGCGGCTTATCAAAACCATAGGCTTGAAATGTTGATTCAATGGAAAAGGTGAATGGCTACATATATCCACCTAGATTAGTACGTGCTCGCATAGTTATGGAGCTTGTGTATATGTGGGCCACTAAAGGGACAATCACGTACATGTCACAAAATGCCTAAATAATATAAGTATTCCTAATTAAATGGTGATTTATTTGTTTGGTTAGTTTCTTGACTCCCTTTACCCATACTCAATCATCTCTAATCAACTAGAGACCACAGAAAATGATCATTTTGTCCAAGGGGAAAGGTAATGACAAGTAATGATTCATTGCACACCATAAAGAAAACACCTATTTGGCTATCCCTGCCAAGTTTGTAAGCCCTTTTACGTCCCTATTATGTTTTGACCAGGAAACCCTTGTTTTCGACCTCATTCTGATCACCAACCTATGTTTCCAAGAGTTTCCATTTATACACTCTTTGGGCCTATGGTGAATCTAGAGTCAAAACCAACCCGTATAGAAGGAGAAAAGGTGGAGGAACCATAGATTTATTTTGACATGATAGGGTTGTGCAAGATAGGTATAAAGTTGTAACCACCTTAACTGTTGAATTAATATAGAAACTCATTCCTTTGAAGAAACATGTACTTGTGTTGTTAGTATTCCAATTCTTTATTATATGCCTTGTAGAAAATCAATTGTTTATATAATTTCATTACATTTCATAGAATTAACAGGTAGTTATTAGTGTAACGACCTCTTTGCATAGGTTTTCTTATTCAAGGTTATTGAAACTTGCAAAAAATCTATTGGAAAAGAGTGAAGGTACTATGTCAATCGGGAACGACAGGACTTTGGGTGCATCAATCTTTCCCTTTCCTCTCAATAGTTAGTTATTTCTTTGAAATTCGGTTATAATATCTCTATTGAATGTTATTTATGGAATGTGCCTTATGTACGGTCATTGGTACACTGTATTAATACCACTACTGCAAGGGATTTCCCTGAAGGCACAACTAGCGATCGTATTGGGGACATATCTTAGTCGGTTTGTTTATGGGTTTCTATTTTTGTTTTCTTGATTGAAGTGTTTTTCTTTTGTTTCACATGGTTATCTCTAAGATGGATAACTTACAATTAACTAAGTCATCCTTCAATTGTACATGAGACTTTGTGTTGCCTTTTGTTGTCTCTTTTTGGGATTTCTGGGTATATACACATCGTTCTAGTTATCACGGTTTCATACAAATACGATCCCGATTAGTTTATACAATTGTATACATGTGGTCTACCTTCATTACAAGAACATACATCTTTCCATAAATAATATTTTCAAATTTTTATTTTTATTTTTATTTTTTTCTTAAAGTTTTTAGGTCAGGTGTCTCGGGTCTCTCCTTAGGATTTGGAACTCTTGTTTTCATTGTCTTAGTTCAATTTTTTTTAGTTTCATTCTTTTAAAGTAAGTAAGATTTTTTTTTTCTTTTCATTTGTTAGTCATTTTCAATTCTTTGATGGTAGTTTCAGAAGTTATTCCTCAACATCTTTTTATTTGAAGTAGTTGTCATTACTCTTCTTGATAAACCTTTATAGGTATCACTTCTTTTCTACCTTCTTTTTGTTATTTTTTGTTGGTTTTTTAAGAATAAAGTTCATCTTAAATATTTCCTATTTATTTTACCTCTTAAACAAGAAAAAATGAAAAATACTTATATAAAGTATACTATAATACCCTTTTGATCCATTGTCATTGTTTCACTAGAAAGAAAAAACTTTTTGTGTGCTTTCTCTCTTTATAGTGCTTTTAGGTTTCAATTTGTTCTTGAATTTTGAAAGATTTTTCTTTTGAAAAGTTAGTTTATCTTTGAAAAAAAGAATGGTCATTTCCTTTTAGGTTCTTTACATTTTGAAGAAAATTTTGCATCAGTGATGCATATCATCTAAAAGAAAATTTGCATATTTTACATATAAAAAAAATAAAATAGTTTTATCCATTTTCTAAGGCGTTTAGAACTCATATTTTCAGTGAAGAATGAACATTTTTTTCATTTTATGTTCTTAAGTGAGTTATTTTTTTGAGTCTATAATAAACCATCCATTTTCACCTGTTACACTTATTCAGTAAGAAACTGTCTTTGTAAAATGAACGCTTAATTAAAATCAATTAGACATTTCATTTTATAGGGTAAACAAACTATATTAGGATAAGGCCCCGAATCATGTTGGAGAGTAAATTCTCCAAGGCCAAAAACCAATTGAGGAGTCTGAGATAGGGAGTGAGGAAAATCCAATTTTCTTAGAAGTATAGTTAGGAGCCTCATCTGACACAAGAGTTAAACATGAGGTCACATGAAGGAGTGTAGAGGATATAACCCCTCTGAAGATTAACTAAGCATAGTTGAGAGATCGACTTTTGAGGGTTTCCCTAATGCCTTTACCTTCATGAGAAGTGACACTTTCATAGCTTCAGGATTTGCTACCCTATGGATACATTCGATCCTGACTATTGACTATACAAATCAAACATTGATTCCAAGTTGGTATCCTTAGTATTTGTTCCTAGCATTATTAGAGGTGATTGTAAAGTTTTTCCTTTGGTACCTTGGGAAGACGTTGTGTCACACTTCTTAGCACCTCTAGAAGGTGCCCCGTGAAGCGATGCCACTTTCACTGGGAATGGATGCTTAGTGTAGGTCGGGTAACTACTTCTCACTCCTTTGTTTCTTTATGGGGCTTTATCAACCTGTTCCCTCATCCATAAGGTACCTACCTAGCTTCATTACTACTATGACCTGAGGACCAAATCCATGTGAGTTGGAGGATTAATGAAGTTGTTTGTTATTGTTGTTTCCTTAGGGATTTTCTAGTGGTGTGATTTGTGTTCATAGACGAATTAGGTAATTGAATTGGTAGTCACCTTGAGTCTTTGATTTAAAGTGGTTGATCAATCGCCTCATTGGTCTAGGAGAGTTCAGGGACTTTCTCCCATTGAAGTGAATTCTCCGTTGTCTCCTTTGACGCATCGACTCGATCAAACTAGTGCTTTTGTAATAGTTGGTCCCATCAATATCGTAGAGATAGAGATTGTAGAAATTAAATATTTTTCACCAAAGGTTACACACATTTCAAATCTTGAAGCCGAAGGTTTCATTCCTCTGTTCAATTCTCCATTAACTAGATATGACGGTCCAATTGTTCCGTAAATTCCATCTCCCAGGTCCGACTTCACTGAAAAATCGCCCTCTTTGGTGGTTCGTAATGGATGAAACTTCAGAAGTGTCTGGATCAGGGGATCCTACAACCCCCATTTCAACAATCATGACTGAAGGAATATTTACTCCCTTTATATCTAACCAAATTAATAGTGTGGTTCAATCCCTAATAGCTGTGTCAGTCAACATCTCCACGCTATCGATAGTTGGGTCGACTCAACCTTTAGGTGTGACCTCATCGTTACCCTTGGTATCTAACACATTTTCATTTGGTATGCCATTGATCTACATACATAACGTATCGACTGGTTCTCAGCTAATTCCCCAAGCTACTGACATTGGTACAAGGACTTCGTCGACTCCCTTCCCAGATTTTCCTTAGGGAAGAGGTCATATTCCTTTACCGATACGCTTTATCAGAAGTGGGCCTTTCCCATATTTTGACCCTAATCCATTCATGGGATGGGGTGGCTCTATGGGAACTAGATTCCAATATGTTATCATTCCATCTTCTTCCAACCCATTCACATTATATGGTGGGTTCGAGAGTATTCATTTTCCTTCATCTGGAGTCTTATTAGGGGGAAATCCCTTCCAAGACCACTAGAATCCCACACGAGGGATGTCATCATGGGGAAACCCCTTTCTCAGTCAAAACATCCCAATGAAAGGATTTTTTCCTTCACAAGGGTTTCCAATAGCGTTTACCTCGCTTTTTCGTATAGAAACCAGATGTGTGGAGGTTTTTCTCCATTTAACTAGGGTCAACACAGTGTCACCAAAAACTATATCCCATCTACAAGCTCTTCGTGGCAGCCTGGTGCCAATACCAATCAAGGGTATTATTTTTCGGTGGGTTCTCATCTTAGTAACTCTAATGCGCCTAGTTCAAATTATGGCCCCTAGCTGAGGCTACCTTTTCTGGAAAAATTGAATTTGTCAGACTTGTCCAAGATGATGAACGATATTGCTTATCATGATCTGAATTGGCCACAATCCCCACCAAGTTTCCCTTGAAAATTCCTAAGTTCAAAGGAAAGTATACTAAGGATCTCGGTGATCATGTGATAAAATTTCACCTATGGTGTTCAACAGAATCTTTAAATGATGATTCCATCGAGCTTCATCTTCTCTAGCGCACTATTAGAGGATTTGTTGCAAAGTGGTACATCGAGATTGATGTTGGATCATTTTGAATGTTTCATGTTTTTTCTTTGGTTTTCCTCAACCACTGTCAGCTTCATGTCTGGTACGATGTTGGCACCGACCTCCTGTATATACTTACATAATACAAGGCACACACATTTCGAATCATATCTAGAAGTGGTGAAGAAGGAGCAGGTTGATCAAAACCAAAGTTCCTTTTGAATTATTGTTGGAATGGTTCCTTGAGTCTTTATTTCTATACATATCGAAAGATATATCTACGTCATGAGTCTTTTTGGAGGAAGAGGCCATCTTCAGAGCCCAACAGTTGGATTTTATATATTCACAATCTAGGATCATGTATTATATTATACTAGATGGGAAATGACCTGGTTTTGACTCATCAAATGTAAAATCTAGACCACATGTTGTTGGCATTGTTGGGTCCATTAAAATAAAAACCATAGATATGGTTATGACCCAGATGAAACATATGACTATTCATCCATTTTTAGTCATCAAGTAACTTCTTTGACCATCCCCACCATCCAGTCGTCGAATGTTCATGTTGTACCATCGATGACCCTAAAGGGTACCCAACAACCTAGAGGGAAAGGTAAAAAGGGAAGGATAAGAAAAAGGTGGAGATAATAAAAATGTAAAATATGATGCAAAGGTTGAAGGGGAAAAGAAGGATAAAAGAATGTGAAATTCTCGTGCAAGTTTTGTGGGGGAAATCACCTTACCCATTAGTGCCTACAAATGAAAGAGGCCTACTTCCTGCTAACACATAAGTAGTCTGTTGTACTGAAGAATCCATTCCCGCAAGTGTAGAATATGTAGGTGGGCTCCTCTACTATAAATCTGCAAGGGAGCATCCAAAATGCACCTTCGTCGAATCGATCATTTTCGATTTTCAATATGGTGAACCATAAAAAAGAAGAGGATGTAGATTTTTTGACTAGGTTATGTGATTATGGTAATGTTGAGTCAACATATTAATATAAGGAAACCTTTGGTCCTCATAAATCTCTTCATATATAGAATCTTGGGAAGGAAACAATTCCACACATATCAAAAGGTGTGTATAGGCATCCATCAAACAACCCTAATACTTGAGCCTCTCACAACTATTATATTTTTGAGGATTTGTCTCAGACTCCATGTGTGATGTTATCCCTTGAGGTGCTCAAAGTTTCCCCATGCAACACGATGCATTATTGTCAATGAACGGGGTTTCATACTCTACGAGCCATCTCGTTATGAATTTTGATGCTACGGAGGTGAATTATGATTTTCCCTATCATGTATCCTTCCAAATTAATATCGTGTTCATAAAGAATGTTATTCAAAGGACCATCATTGATGAAGGTGCTTTGATGTGTGTCATTTTCTTTTCTTTTTGGAAAGCCATTGTCTCTTTGGAACTTACCCCTTGTCTTACTAATTTAATCGCATTTGATGGATGATCCTTTAGACTGCACAGTCTCATTTCCTCTTTTTCAGTCTAGTTAGGAGGGAAGTATGTTTCCATGGAGGCTGAAGTAGTTGATGCTCAACTCAACTATAACATTTTTCAAGGAAGGAATTGGACCTATGCGATGAGGGGTGTCGTCTCATTAGTTTTATGAGTTTTTTTCTTCCCTCAAGAAGGGAGGATAGTAGTGATAGACTATATGTCGTTAAAAATCTATGATTCCATGGAAAATATGGGATCTACAGTCTTGTTGAAAAAAAATATCATATGACAACTGATAACATTGGTGTTGGAATGTATCCATCGCTCATGGGAACTTTAAATTTCTCAGCTCCAGTTTCGTATATTCGCGCTACCAAGATCAAATACCAGAAGTCTAACCCCTTTTTCCCCATTACATGGGTAGGTTTGTTTCGAAATTCCTACTTTGAATATCTGTGGGTGTTACCCTCACTGCGTGAATCAGTTGAAGGCCTTTCTCATGCGGGGAATTTAAGTCTAGTGATCGTAAGTCATACAGGAATTAGTTCACCAAACTTTGTGAGTCATGTTGGATATCTGCAACCAGTCGTTGCAAGTCATACTTGGGGAAAGAGTCTAGTCCCTGCAAATGATATTGGCATTCATTCTCTATCCTATGTGAGTCAATATGAGGGTAAAGGTNTGATAACATTGGTGTTGGAATGTATCCATCGCTCATGGGAACTTTAAATTTCTCAGCTCCAGTTTCGTATATTCGCGCTACCAAGATCAAATACCAGAAGTCTAACCCCTTTTTCCCCATTACATGGGTAGGTTTGTTTCGAACTTCCTACTTTGAATATCTGTGGGTGTTACCCTCACTGCGTGAATCAGTTGAAGGCCTTTCTCATGCGGGGAATTTAAGTCTAGTGATCGTAAGTCATACATGAATTAGTTCACCAAACTTTGTGAGTCATGTTGGATATCTGCAACCAGTCGTTGCAAGTCATACTTGGGGAAAGAGTCTAGTCCCTGCAAATGATATTGGCATTCATTCTCTATCCTATGTGAGTCAATATGAGGGTAAAGGTCCATTCCCCACAGGCCATATAGGAGTTCAACAACCAACCTATGCTAGTCATGTTGGGAGCGTGAAACTAACCTATGTTATTCATTTTGGAGATATGTCAACAACCTCTATGAGTCATGTCGAATACAAGCAACCAACCACTGCAAGTCATGCTGGGGGCATTGATACTATTCAAAATCCTAGATGAATAGGATGTAAGCCCAATTTCCCTTGTAATATTTGCAGGGGAGATCACCTTACTCTTTTGTGCCCTAGTATTCTAGATGTACTAAGACTATGGTCCTTGTCTAATGGCCCTTCTAGTTCCGAGTCATCTTTGGTTTCCAAACAATCTATTTAGTCATTAGCTGATGAGGTGGTAATGCCAATGCAATATTTAGTTGATCCCACTCTTTTTTTTAGGGTTGATGTGTCTCTTGATCATGTTGTCTCACAACCTTTGCAACCAGTGGTTGAGGAAGTGGTCATTTCGATGTAATATTTACTTGATCCCACTTTTATAATAGAGAGTGATGAGTCTAATGAAGTGATCATGCCGATGAAATATTTGACCGATCCTACTCTTATTCAGGGGAGTGATTCATCTTTCAACTATGTCTTTAGAATTTCCATTTCAGTACCTTCCAAACAAGGGGGAATTCCACTCTCTTTAAGTACACTCCCTCCAAGTACTAGGATGGTTTCCTTTGTATTGGAATAATCTTTTGGAGCCTCACCTTAGTCTTCTACACCTTTCCAGATAATGGATAAAGTTAATTCAACAACCATTTTCGATTTTATTCTAGATGAAAAATCTTCTGCCAATATTTTATCTTCCTTAGCCTGGGAAGCTTTGGGTTATTCCAAAATTGTGTCAACCACCAGTGAGTTGTTGGATTTCGACAAAATACCTAGTGAATTTTTCAGAGATATTCCTCAATTTCCTATCACGTTAGGTGGGAAAACTTCCCTAGTTGATCTTTCAGTGGTTCCAGACCCTTTAGACTTCAATATCCTTGTTGGGCATGATTATGTTTATGCTATGAATGCTATGGTGTCTATGCAATTTCGTGTGATGAATTTCCATCACAAAAGAAGCATTGTCACCATTGATCAACTTTCATTTGATAATCACCATCCTATTTAGACTTTAGCTCAGGTTTCCCCCTTGTCAATTCCTAGTATTCGGGTAGGATGTTCCCCGCCATGGGTGAACTATTTGGGATCTTGTCCTTGGTGTTTAATTGCTTCCAAAATGGATCCTTTATATTTATGTTTTTCTTCTCGAGACAAGGTCTCGACAATTGATCATGTGTTTTATACAATAGAGGCACGCGATCCTGTAATTTCCCCTTTTGGAACGATTAATCTCATGCTTCCTCTTGAGTATGATCTTACTATTTGTGATACCTTAGGCCCTAGTATGTTTATTTCATAGAGTCTTGGTTTTTTGGGTGTTCAATTGCCTTCATATGAGGCTATCCTTCAAGCTATGATTATGGATTTTCAGCCTTCTCCTGAACTAGAAAATTTATAGGTTTTTTACCAAAGAAATATTTGGTATAATCCTATAAATGGGCTCTACCTGAGGAAGTACTATGCATATGCCACAAGGTTGTTTTGTACTTTGTACATATTGTACTTTTAGGGTTTCTTGTTTTCAATTTCTGTATTACATAACACATGTTGTTATCATAGGTTTATATATTGGATTTTTTAACTTCTATTTGAGTGTTGCTCGTTTTGTATACACGAATTTGGATATGTTTTATTTTATACCCTTTCATTGTGATGATCATTTCTGGCATGTAATGATATCAAAACTTTCATAAATGTTATATTTTTCCCTTAATGCATTTTTTCATTATTCATTTCCTGATTCATTTGGCCTGAGGATCGACCCCACTGAGTTGTGACACAAAACCTCGTTTGTTTTTTGGAAGTGTTTTAATTCATGTAGTAAATCTTACCATTCATGGGTGCTCTAGTTAAAACCTTGTTCATAGTTTGGTTCTCGTGTTGAAGTACTTTCATAGACTTTGGAGCCCTATTTATTCCCTCCATTACTTTGTGCTGAATCCTCATAACTTCTTCTCATCCTTATTTTTCCCAATACCCTTCTAGATCCCTCATTCATGTGTTAAGTTGTGATACTACATTGCATTCTACTGGTTGCACTTTTGAGCCTAATGTCGGCTTCAACTTGTTGTCATATTGCCTCTTCCTCATGCATTCTCATTAGTTTCTAGCCTTGCATATTTTACCCATGCAAGTTGAAACCTAAACCCTAGGATGAAACATTCCCCCAAATGTCCATATCCTGCACATTCTTCCTTGCATTGAACATAGGTATGTTTTGTGCACTTGGAAATAATTTTCTTTCCCATGACATTTGTTTCCTATGTGTATTTTAACATTATTTTATTATTTTTCAGGCTTTCCAATATGAAAACGACAAAAAAATAAAATAACAAAAAAGAGTGTGCGAATGAGTACTCTTTACCATTATTGGCAGTAGTTGAGCCGAATATAAACAAAGAACAAAGTTTTGAGTCCAATCTCAACAATTTGGGTTAGTATGACTTTAGGAAATTGAACCAGTTACACAAAGTTGTACTCCTTTGAATGATTATTCTTCAAGTCACTATGGAGATTCTGTTATTTCCTCCTGCATCAGAGACTTATGTCAATCTTCATTTTCAGTTCATGCTTCCTAAGTCACATATTGTGTTGTGTTCTATTTCAGAGGAAGTTTTATCTCGTGTCATCCATTTCACAGAATTTTTGACTTTCCAAGTCAACCTTTCCCTATGTCAAGTACATCTCAGAATCAAAAGTATCTTTGTCCTATAATCATGCTAGTATGGAGGGTCCCCATTGATTTCATGCTAGCGGGTTAATATATTATCGAATATGACAAATTGCTCTGCGAATTTGACCTATAGTTTCACCCTATGCCTATTTACATCAATTATATGTGACCTTGTGCTCACCAAATGACATTCCATCATTAGTTGTTGAATGAGTGGTTTCCCTTGTGGTTGACAACAAGAAAATTATTTCAACATAGGGATTCATGTAGTAGATTAGATTCCATTTGTCCCCATTGTTGGTTTCCTCACCTTTGTTGAAAATATTCATTATTGGATGTTATTCATAGGGCATTGCTTTTGCGTTATTTTCATCTGGTCCACATAAGAGATGTACTTTGTGGTGGTCCTTTCAATATTTTGTCTGAGATGTTTCAAATATTTGGCCTTCTGCTACTCCTCGTGTTGGATGATGGAATATTCCTTAATTCCCTCCTTCCAACAAATCTCTTCCTATCAAATTCAACACATCTTGATATGGAATAGGGATCTAGAGTCATTATTAGTACCTTGGGGATTGTAGTCATTAGTGGAAGGTTCCCTCTCTATTGACAGTGGGAATATAACAATGTCCCCATATCAATATATTCTACCAGGTATTTGGTATAATAACTTCTATTAACACTTGTTATATTGTACTAGGTACCTTGACGATGTTGGAATACTGAGAGGGGGGGTGAATCAATATGAGCACTTGATACCACTTTTAACCACAATATATATTATTTCACTTTATCAACAATGTTTAACAATTTATCATCAATGTATCATCTATGATTGCATTCAATATATCATAATCATATAATCATAAGAAACATCACATCAAAAACTCAGTACACCAGTATTTATGTGGAAACCCAAATGGGAGAAAATCATGAAATGATTTCTTATATATGTCAAGAATTCATTCATACGAAGAATAGACTTCCCAATTCTCCACCTGCAACTAGAAGGAGGCTACCACCCCCTATTTACAGGCTCCAACCTAAAGGAGGATACAACTCCCTAAATTCTTTAGAACCAACTAGAAGGAGGCTACAATCCCATGGGTTCTTTAGCTTGAACTGAAAGGTGGATATAACCACCTAGTTCTCAGGATCCAACTTGAAGGAAGCTACAAATCCCTAATTCTCTAGATCTAAACAAAAGGAGGCTAACACCCACTTTCCTTGCCCCATCCAACCACCCTGAAGTATAAGTGTAGACCAATTTTCACTACCACAATCACTGCCACTGTCACTACCACTATCACTATCACTGCAACATCACCTTTAACCTGACAACCTGTCACTGTATCCAACATTTGACTGTCACCGATACTCAACCAGATCCTCTCACATGGATCATATACCAAGTACAACTCTCACTAGATGTCCAACATCACCAACACATGCCTCTACCAAGAATGTACCAATATCGTAAACATACCATCACAAGGTATGTGTCTCAACCATGTACTAAAGCATGTACCAAACTATCAACTTGTACCATACCAAGAAACAACCATATACCACAACCTATGGAACAAGTGCATCAACCATGCACCAATGCCTATACCAAACTGTTGGAGAAAGAATATTTGGGAGGTAAGCAAGGAAGAATGGATGGAAGGGAACAATGTGTTCCAAAAATAAGGAAGACCAGCGCAACAAAGGGAAAAGGAAGTAGCACGCAACAAGATTTGCAGAAATTTGGCGCACATGTGGAAAAATCTAACCATGTTAGGGTTAGGGTTTTGGAGTCATAATGTAAGGTTTTTAACCCATTTTGTATTATAAATAAAAGGTATAAGGTAGATTGAAGAATAATCCTTATATTTTGTGTGGTATCTTTATCTTGTATCTTTGAGAAAGAACTTAATTTTGGAGAGTCCTTTTGAGTTTTGAGTCTATGTATTGTTGAGAGATATGGAGCTCAGATGGAGTTGATGTAACTGGGGTTCAGATCTCAAGATGTGGAGCTTGGYGTGACACTAGTCTGCCTCACAACTATTCTCATATCCTATGATGTAATGTGCGCAATGTTATTTGGATGAAGAAGAAGAAATAAGAATAAGATCGTTGTGGAAATATCCCTAGAGGGGGGTGAACCACGGTAAAACACTATGTTGCAATATGTTTGAATGCTTTTGTTACTTTTGAAATTATGGTTAAATGGTTAGATGAATGAATAGTTTTAATTTCAACGTGCACTAGAATATTCCATAGCTAAGCTAAGGCTCTACAAGCAACATTATAGTTAGAAGAAAATCGGTACAAGCATATAGATCCCGTTGTGGAAGATATGAAGTAATATCTAAAGAACTTAACATTCCAATTGAGTAAAAATAAAGGAAAGGAGAAAAGAGAAGATGTCTAGTGTACAATGTGCAGGATAAAAGGCTATCACAAGATTGAGTGTCCATTATTTACAAAGTATATTAGACTGGGTATTCCAAGCCCTTTAGCTTCAAGACGACCATTGTGTGAGACTTGAAAAACACATGGGCATGATCCCTATCATTTCCCCCTAATGCAAAAGTATCATACAATACCGAAGATAAAATTTTGTAATTTTTGCAAGTCGGTTGGACATGAAGACAAGGATTGTAGAAACTTGGAGATGATGAAAGAAAGGATTGCAGATACATACAGGGTGCAGGATTAGCATGTGATTGGAAAATCTATGTAGAAGCCGCATTATAAAAATGTGCAACAGAGGAAATATAACAAGGCATAACAACTACGATATAATCACACACAACAGTTTCAATCACAATGATAGTACAATAATGCGCTATAGTTTGGAGAACCACCAGAGTAGTGCGCAAAAACACCGCAGTACGATAATGCACAACTGAAGTATAATCAGGGACATCAGTATAATACACCACGCAAAGAAAATCATGGAAATAAAGGAGGATTCAGAGGAGGAGGTCGAGGAGGTCGAGGACCGGTTGTTTTTAATAACTGTTAGAAACCAGGGAACTAAGAAAGAGACTACCCACATCCACTTGTGACATGTATGCATTGTCCCACAACAGACGATGAAAAAAAAAATTCCAACACTTTTGATAAAGATACATGACAAGAGGAACTAGACTAATGAGAATGTACAATGGATCAGGGTGGAAAATTGAGAAGAGGACAGGAAGAATATAAAAATAGTTACTATAGAAGGATATAACACAAGAGAATATGCATCCAAGAAGGATCAGGACCAGTACCAGTGGGTCAGGAAGAATACAACACTTGAACAAAAGTTTGATGCACATAAAGAGAAAGAGATATTTAAAGAATCTAGGAAGGAGATTGTAAAGGAAAATATTGCATCCACTTCAAGAAAAAATCCAGAAGATGAGATAATAGTGTATGACATGCCTTCATTATTTGATTATACCAATCAAGAGCAGTCTTCAGATCAAGTAACTAAATTAAGAACCTTTTTGGGGTCATGTGTAAAATTGTTGAATGATAAAAAATCCTTACAAGCAATGTAGATTTTTTTTATAAAAGTACAATTCTGGGTAACAAGGGATAAAAAGAGTAAATAAAGTTTGTAAGAAGAGAAGAACCAACAGAGAATTTAGATTGAATGGCAAGATAGGATATTTCAATATGGGGGAGATCATACTAGACTTAGGATCTGAAGTCAATGTTCTGCCAAAGAAGACTTGGGAAGTTATGGGAGAACCTCAACTGGGGTATTCACATATTCAGTTGAAGTTTGAAAATCAACATAGAGTGGTGCCAATTGGTAGGTTGAAGGGGATTCTAGTAGATTTAGATGGTGTGTGCACCATGGAAGACTTTAAAGTGATTGACATAGTGGAAAACACTTCACCATATCCATCATTATTAGGTCTAGATTGGGATTTTTATAACCATGCTATTATCAATTTGAAGACAAGAAATATGATCTTTGATTCAAAGGATTATATCAACCTAGCTGTAGATGGCATGCTCAGTTGGAGGAGTATTATTTCTTGTGCTTTAGACTCTAACACGGGACTAAAAAACTGGCAGCAATGACTACATGAATTATCCACTAGGAGATGTGCCAGAATGACGTGCACGTTGAGATGGATTGGTTTAGAGGTAACAGAGCCTCCTACTTTTTATGGTATGAATGAATTAGAAGATTTTTTGATGAAATTTCAGCTAGAAGTAGTAGAAAGTCAGATACTACCAATATTAGATATTGATTTAAAATATACACCTCCAATATGGTGGGGTACACACAAGGAAAATATCAACAATTGGTTTTAGTGCAAAGAGGTACTGTGCATCAGATTCTACGCAGAGAAGGAGCATAGATATGAGGATAAATCTGAGGGATTTGGACAATCTAAAGAACAAGTAGATAAGTGTATAGTTCAATAGAGATTAGTACCACTAGAAGAATGGCAACACCATTTCATTCACACACTAGAAGACATTCCAAAGAATTGGTACACAAAATAGGAACAACGCAGAGATACTGATAACTGGGAAGAGATATAGCATAACATTATAGTTACATTTTCCTTTGAGCACAATAGTCCAGAGATAGATACAACATTGAAAGTGGTAAGAGACAGGATATTTGAAGAACTAGAATTTGAAAAAATCCCAGCATATCAGAAGCAGACTAGAAAGAAAGTTAAATAATTGCTACATTGTTATCACGTCCCATGAGAAGAAGATCTAGCAAAAGATAATCTACGCAATATACAGATCCCAGAAGTTGAAGGTTAAATGGAATTATAAGGTCCCAAGATAGATTCATAATATTATGCTTCACCATTAAAAATCAAGAAGGTCAACATTGGAACTGCAGAAAACCCAAAAATGGCAAGTATTGGAGATTATTGGGATAATCAAATAGTAGAAAGGATCACAAAATTACTGCGTGAATACAGTGATTTAATCCCAATAAAATTCTTAGGGATCAAGGGATTAGCACGAGATCTTGGAGAAATGAATATCCCTTTGAAGCCAGAAGAAATACCTATCAGACAGAGACCTTACAGGTTTAATCCAATGTACAAAGAGAAGGGGAAGGCATAAATTGACAATATGCTAGAAGCTAGTGTCATAGAACTTGTAGAAGACTCAAAATCGATCAGTTCTATAGTGGTTCTAGAAAAAAAGAAAGGATTGATTAGGATTTGTGTAGATTTGAGAAAATTGAATGATGCTTTCCTACATGATCATTTTCCTACCCCTTTTACAAATGAATTATTGGAAAATGTAGGGCGTCAAGAAGCTTATACATTCACAGATGGCTTCTCAGGATATCATCATATTAGGATCACACCAGAATATAGACAAAAGACTACATTTTCTACAGAGTGGGGATCATTTCAGTATATATTTATGTCACTTGGATTGAAGAATGCACCAACAATTTTTTCAAGGGTAGTAGTAGAAAATTTTAAGGACTTTATTCATATTTTTTTGGAGGTTTACTTGAATGATTGGATAGTGTTTAGTTTGTTGAAGGATCATGTTGAATTATTAAGGCTTATGTTGGACAAATGTAGACAATGTCATATATTATTAAATATTAATATATGTACTTTCAACGCACCTTTTGGTATTTTGTTAGGGCATGTGGTGTGTAAACAAGGTCTGCTAGTTGATCCTGGTAAAATTATTTTCATGGTTAACATACGACCACCAAAGTCAGTGTGCTAGTTCAAGAGTATGTTTGGCCATACAGGATATTCCATAAATTTCATAAGAGGATATTCATAGATTATTGCGCCAATGGAGAAGTTGTTGCAGAAAGAGACTAGGTATCAATGGAATGAGGAGTGCCAACAAAGTTTTGATATTTTGAAGGAGAAGATGGTTACTGCGCCGATTTTAGTATTCTGAGATTGGAAAAAATAATTTCATGTTCATGTGGATGCATCTACAATAGCATTAGGAGTAGTATTATCCCAAGCAGGAGAAGGTGATATAGATCACCCTATAGCATTTTCCAGCAGAAATGTATCATATTCAAAATAGAACTATAACACTACAAAAAGGGAAGGATTAGCTATGGTGGATGCTTTGGAGAAATACAAACATTACTTATTAGGGAAACATTTCAATATGTTTATAGATAATTATTCTCTGAGATATTTAGTCAATAATCTAGTGTTGGGCGAAGGATATGCAAATGGATACTTTTGTTTCAAGAATTTGACTTTGAAGCTATGGTGAATCCTGGAAGATTGAATGTAGGACCAGATCACTTATCCAGCATAAAAAATGGAGAAGAACCTAGTAATTTGGAAGACAACTTTCCATATCCACAATTGTTTTTAGTATAGATAGCTGATGTGTATGTTTCTGATATTATTGTGTTTTTGAGTACAAGATTTGCAACAATATAATTTACTACTGCACAGAAGAAAAATTTGGTGGTTAAAGTTGTAGATTATCATTTGATTGCAGGTCATTTAAACAAAAATGGAGAAGATGGAATATTAAGGAGATGTGTGATGGAGCATGAAAGGCCTATGTTTTTAGCAGAGGCACATTAAGGGATTGTTGGAGGACACTACACAGGAAAAGATACCGCAAAGAAGGTATTTCATGCATGGTTATGGTGGCCAACAGTTCACAAGGATTCAAAGGAATATTGTCAGAAGTGTAATGTCTTTCAGATATTTGGGAAGCCATCTAGGAGGGATGAGATGCCATTGAGATCGCAGGATACTTTGTAAGTATTTGATAAGTGGTTAGTAGATTTTGTAGGTCCAATTAATCCACCAGCCAGAAGATCATGTGGTCTAGATTTAGGAGAAGAACGAACTGATTAACAGACTGAATATAATAAAAATAGAGATATGAAGAATCACACAGATGTCTAGTGAACAATATCTTCTATTGAATAAATGATATAGGATGAAACTATAAAACTGCAGAACTAAAACCCTTGCTTGAATGGTGGTAGCTATCTCTGAGAAGAGATGTGGCTTCTACACCCATCTGTTTGACCAAAATGATTACAATGAGGCTCTAGAGGACTTTTTGATATTACTCATGAATTCCAAAACCCTAGACATCGAAAATCCTAACCCTAGGAGGTGAAATTCCAAAAGTCATGTGGGTCCCTATGGGTAAGTTAGTACCTCAACTTCCCAGGGTCATAAAGTTTTCATACGACCTCCATTTTAGGTGCATGATATCCCATTGGAAAGGTATTTCAAGGAACTATACATTACGCCATCAAACTTTGACTCCGTCTAAAGTTTGACTATGGCGAGCCAAAAAAATCATTGTTTAGGGCTCCAAAACAACCTTAGAAGTACAACAAGATGTGATGACATGAAAACATACAAAATAAGATAGTTGGAATAAGTGAGAGGCAACCAGTGTCAACCTAGAAGATGTGTAGGGATTCAAACATCCCCATAAGTGTAGAACCCACAGTTACAAAGAAGTACAAAAGAACGTGTTGAACTAAAAACGAACAAGAGGAGCTAGTTGGAATAGGTGGGTGGCCACTATTATCCAACTAGATCAATCATGCCCCCTTAGGATGCAATGGTATCCATTGCATTGAGTTCCCCCATTAGGTGAGGAAACTTCTGCTGGATTTGGCCCCGTGTGAGCCACTTGCCTTGGTGTAGGAGTTTCCCTGCCTTGACAACCTGATAAAGCTGGATCATCTGCTAGCGAGTTCCATTTACCTATGTGTCCACTATCGTATTAGTGGATGCATGTACCATGGAGTTAGGGTTGATATCTATTGGTTTCATTTGTTCTATGACCTCTGAGGTGTCTAATAATGGTGGAAAATATGGCCAAAGGAGGTCCACATTGAACACTGGTTGCAGGCCAAGGAAGGGTGGAGTGTTGAGCTCAAAAGTATTGCTACCCACAACCTTGGTAATAGTGTAATGCCCATAGAGAAGTGGGCGAAGATTCTGATGGGGCACTTTGAGATGCTCCTTCTGCAAATGTAACCAGAATTTGTCACTAACCTGAAACTAGTGCAGTACCCTGTGTTTCTCATGGCGTTGCTTGTATTTAGCATTGCATTTATGCAAAATCTCTTGGACCTATTAGCAGATGTGATGAATCCACTCAATGAATCTGTTGGATTTTTCGGTCTCGGAGAGAACATGGGAAGAGTCTGTCTGTGTAGTGGCAAGAGGTAGTGCAAAATCAATGGGACCTAAGGGTTGGAATCCCAACCCCACCTGAAATGGCCTATGGTCGGTGGAGCTATGGAGATCCCTCTTGTAAAAGTGCTAAACATAGGGGAGACTCTCATCCCATGTATGTGGATTCTAAGAGTTGTACGTGCGCAAGATGTGCACAACCATATGATTTCCGACCTCTCTTTGGTCGTCTTTTTGGGTGTGGAAAGCAGTGGATTTAGTGAGATTTGTGTCCAACAATGACCAGATACTGGACCAAAATGTGCTGAGGAATTGACTGTCCTGATCGGAGATGATGGTATGTGGGATCCCAAAATGGACCCACACTCGTTCGAAGAAGATCTTGGCAGTATCTGTTGCTGTGATATTCTTCTTATAGGATGTGAGGATTGACATCTTTGAAAACAATCAACAACAAAAAATATACAGTGATTTCCTTGCTTGGTGGACGGAAGGCCAGACATGTAATCCATTGAGATGGATTCCCAAGGCTTCTTGGGAGTGGGAAGAGGGGTGTATAAGAATTTATTCTTGATGGATGGCATGGAAATGACACAGGAAGTGCAAGATATGATATAATTGTCGATCTCTTGTCGAATGTTTGACGAATAAAAATGTTTCTGAAGAACAACCACAATTTTCTCCACGCCAAAATGTCCTACCATCTGACTGTAGTGGGATTCCCAAATCATCTTCGTACGGTCTCTTGTAGGAACAGAGATATGGCCCATATGGCATAATAGTCTGTCCTGAATGTGAAAATCGATAACAGTCGAGCCTATACCCAAGAGATAATAGGTGGTGGCGAAGTACAGATCTTGATGATAAAGCTAGAGCCACTCAAATGCCTCATGTCCACAGGGATGGAGCACAGTGGTGAGTGCAACCACAGGAGGTTGAATGAGGTAGTCATCGACATGATTTGAGATACATTTCTTATACTTGATGTTGACATGGAACTGCCGCTAGTAGGTAGACCACTTTTGATGGCGGCCATTCTACAATTTCCCCTATGTCTGCATGAACTATAGAGGCTTGTGTTCAGTGTCGATGATTGTCTCCTTTCCTAGAATTTAATGTTTTCATTGACAACAGGATTGTATAGTGGAATACATTTCCTTGTCAGATGTGGGGTATTTCCGGACAGTATCTAAGAGTGTCTCASTATGGTAGGCCACCGRATGACCATGTTGAGTGAKAAATATGTGTACAACATAGTTAGATGCATCAGTCTCAATCTCGAACAATTGTTKCATATMGGGAAAGGAGAGTACTGGAGCTRAGCACAAGCGATGGTTCAAATCATCGAATGCTCATTTTTTTTCCTTACCACACACTAACTTTTCTCTTCCACCGCCCTTGTTCACCTATCTAAGGGYCCATGCAATATGGGAAAATCCCAACATGAACCATTGGTAGAAGTTGCCCAATCCCAAAAGGCTCTGAATCTCTATTAGTATGGTTGGGGCTGGCCAGTCATGAATGACTTGGATCTTAGATGGATCAACATGTACCCCATGCTCATCAACAATGTAGCCAAAGTATTGGACCATGTTCATGCCAAAAGAGAATTTGTCGAAGTTGGAATATAGCTTGTGCTGCTGCAGAGTGCTCAAAACCTGTTGAATATGTCACATGTGCTCCTCCCAAGTTATGTTGAAGATGAGGATGTTATACAAATATACCACCACAAAAGAGTTGGTGAAGGGTCTCAATAAATCATCCATCAACCTAATGAAAGTGGTTGGTGCATTTGTTAAGCCAAAGGGCATGACCAGCCATTCAAAGAGACCTTCTTTAGATTTGAAGATTGTCTTCCATACATTAGTTTGCTCGATGGGAACCTAGTTGTAGTCGTAATTTAGTTCAATCTTGTTGAAGAACATTTCCCCCTTGAGTTGCTCAAGAAGGTTATCAATCCTGGGAATTGGGTACCGGTTCTTGAATGTGATTTTGTTTAAGGATATGTAATCAATGTAGAGTCGCCAAGTCCCATCCTTATTTTTCACGAGTACAATTGGGCCTTTGCAAGGGGAGGAGTTGGGTCTAATGTGCCCATTTTGAAGAATATATCGGATTTGACGTCTGATTTTTTCAATTTCCATCAATGAGTGATGATAGACTAGTCCATTAGGTAGAGGTGCACTGGGGGTAAGATCAATTGGATGCTTGAATTGGAAATGTTTCGGTACCCCGGTGGGTGAGGAGAAGATGTATCTGTGTTCTTCCAAAATCCCGTCCAGTTGCTTCTCCTGCAAAGAGAGGCTCTCTGTAGAGGCCACAAATGTGGCAATGACTTTCTACTTACTGTGAGTATGAATCACAAAGAAGATGAACTTCTCAGTATGTGAAATGACCTTACTGCATTTCTTAGTATACATTAAAGAAATAACATTAGGCGACGCTACCTCTAGTATCCTTTACAATTGTCTACCCAAAGTAATAATAATACTATGGATTCTAGACTCATACACATCATGATGCTTCAAAAAATATGGTTTTCCTAAAAGAACATCACAAACTTCAAGGGGAGGAATATCACACATTACCTAAACTTTGAAAGGCTTGATGTCATAGGGAAGATGACATTGTTGGATGACATGAAGATCTCTTCCTTGGCGAAGCCAGCCGATGGTGTAGGGTTGCAGGTGCGGTGTCGTTGGCAGGTCTAGTCGCTTGACGACCTGTGCTGAAATCATATTCTTTTCATTGTCGCTATCGACAATGAAATGAAGCAGATCTCACTTTACCCACATTTGTGAGTGAAAGAGACATTCCCATTCCTTTGGTTCTTCTAGTTCTCTTGGACAGACTTTGGTGGTAGCGACATTGGCATTGGGTTCATTATTCATAATTTTCTTCCCTCCTTTAGGATTTAATTCAGAATCAAAATCAGCCTCTGACTCGACAACCTTCATCTCTAGCATGAGTGGCTACTTGGAGAGGCATTCTTCAGTGTTGTGCCAAGGGATTTTATGGTACTCACACCATTTTTTCGTGTCATTCTTCATATTCTCATTCCCTTCTTGTGTTGCGGTTTGGACTAGTTTTCCTGAGAGTGGCCATCTCGGATCAGTACCTTGATGTGTGGGTTGGGGCCGCCTCTTCCCTACTTTGGCTATGAGATTTTTGTAGATCCAAACTCTCACCTCTTCCACTAAAATTTATGCTCGATCTTGACAGCGTATCTATAAGCCATGCCCAATGAGGCAATGTCTAGAAACCCCATTTCTGTTTAAATTTTTCTATGCAAACAACCATGAATTTGAGCACCAAATGTCACTCAGAGTCTTTGATACCCAATTTGGTGCACATGGTATAGAAAATATTCATGAAATTTGGTACCTTCTGGTCCCTTTCCTGATGCAGGGTGATCCATCTAGTGTATAGGTCCTCGTACATTCCAACAGGATAGTAATGTTCTTTAATGGCACCCTGGAAAGAATCCTATGTAGGGGCCACAAAAAATATTGCAAATTCCTCTACGACCCTTTGTTCAAGGTAAGTATCCCACCAATACTTAACACGGGGGAAAACCTTGAGGAGTGCAAAAGTAATATTTTCCCTATCGAAAAAATTGAAGACCGGAAAATATCCTTCGAGCATTTCAACCATTTATCTACAACATCCACATCTATGAGTCCTTCAAATAATGAAATATCAAAATTTACCCTTACCTTGAAGGGGGTTGCATGTACGCTTGATGAAGATGCTTCTCCTATGTGTAGCCTTCAAAGGATCTACGCAAAATTTTCCATCATTTTGTTCCTTTGCCACGTGTGGGCTTCCTCAAGAAACATTTTAATAGGATATCATGCTCCATAATATTTATTTTCACCCCCCATGGGTTGTTGTTGGGATCAGAGCGGTCAATATTGCAACAAATTGATTGGCTCAAGTCCCAACTTCTTGTACCCAGATTTTGTCGAGGACATGCACGAAGAAAAATAAATGAAGAGTAGACTGCTCTGATACCACTGATCTGTATTTAGGAGAGGAACAAACTGACTAACAAAATGAATACAATAAACACTGAGATATGAATAATAACACATATATCCAGTGAACAATATATTTTATTGAATAAATGAAATAGGTTGAAACTATAAAATTGCATAACTAAAACCCTTGCTCGAATGGTGGTAGATATCTCTGAGAAGAGATGTGGCTTCTATGTGCATCCTTCTGAGCATAGTGATTACAATGAGGCTCTAGAAGCCTTTTTTATATCACTCATGAAGCAAAAACCCTAGACATCCAAACACCTAACCCTAGGAGGTGAAACGCCAAAAGTCATGTGGGACCCTATGTGTTAGTTGGTACCTCAACTTCCCAGGGTGGTAACATTTGCATATGACCTATGTTTTAGGTTCGTGATAGCCCATTGGAAAGGTATTTCAAAGAACTATGCATTACAACATCAAACTCTAACTTTGTCTACAGTTTGACTGTGGAGAGCCAAAAAAACATTGTTTATGGATCCAAAACGACCCTGGAAGTACCACAAGATGTGTTGACATGAAAACATACAAAATAATCCATTTGGATTAGGTGAGAGGCCACCAGTATCCACCTATAATATATGTATGGATTCATACATCCCCAGAAGTGTAGAACCCACAATTAGAAAGAATTACAAAATAACATGTTGAACTAAAAATAGACAAGAGGAGCCAGTTGGAATAGGTGGGTGGACACCAATATCCACCTGGATCATCAGGAGCTAGATATATTATTACAATGATAGAATACTTGATCAGATGGGTTGAGGCAACACCAGTAAAGGATTGCAGCACAAAGAATGCAGTGTGATTTTTATTTGACCATGTAGTGACAAGGTTTGTATGTCCAATAATATTGATGAACAATCGAGGGACTCACTTTGTCAACAATACAATCGAGGAAATTATTGAACAATTTAAGATACATCACCAAAAGAGCTCTCCTTATCACCCTCAATAAAATGGAACAGTGGAATCCTTCAACAAGATTTTGGAGAATGCATGGACAAAAAATTGCAATGTGAACATAGATGACTGGGATTTGAAGGTACCAACAATAATTTGGGATTATAGAACTACCTGCAGGAAGCTAATAGGGAATAAACCATTTATATTTTTGTATGGACAGGAGGAAATAGTTCCCTTATATTATTTGATACCAAATCTGTGCATTGCAACAATTATAGACATGATAGAAAGGGGCATAGTGCAAGAAACATTGGATCAACTGATGGAATTAGAAGAGAACAATCATAAAAGGCTTCCATCAGGAGGTACAAAAACAAAAGTATAAAGCATGGCATGCAAACCATATCAAGAAGAATAATTTTAAGGAAGGAGATTTGGTTCTCCTCTATGACACTAAGTATTTGCAGCACCCAAGGAAGCTTGGAATGCATTGGCTAGGGCCATATCAGATAAAGTCTATCACAGATGAAGGTTTTGTACAACTGCAAGATTTAACAGGAAAGGGAGTTCAAGGACTGGTAAATGGTATTCGACTAAAACTGTATAGGGACAATCAACCTACTAACTCTCATTAGTTGCAGTACAACAAGTAGACTTGTACATATTGTAAATAATAGGAGTTAAAAGAAGAAAAAGGAAGAGAAAAGTAGAAAAATGAGAAACAAATAAAAAAGAGGTAGTTAGAGGGATAAGTGATAGACATATAGTTGACAATGACAGTGCATAGCATAAAAAAGGCCAGTGCGATGAGAAATAAAGATATTGCACATAGGAAAAATTTAATAGAGAGGATAAACATCACGCTGAAGAAACGAAAAGACAATGCACAAAGAAATTGGAAAAAGACCAGAAAAAGGAAAATAATGATAGAGAATCTGAAAAATGAAGAAAATATTAATAACCACAACTATAAAAAGGCGAAAAGTCGGGAAAATAAAATTTAGCACTTGTGATTTTTGAGAGATCGAGTGGCAAATAAAGTGCAAAGTAAGTGTGAGATTGTGGAAAAATTAGTCAATATGCACAACCAATCTTTCCTGATGACAAGAAGATGGCACCTCCTAAATTTGGTGATCCCGAATAGTTCACAAGGGTCACCCGACAGATAGGGAAGAAAAAGGAAAGAATAGAAGAAACAACAAATATCATGGAGGTGGAGGATGATACAATGTCGGAGACTGAATCCCTCAGTACAAAAAGGGTAGAAGAATAAAAATTAGGTTTAGAAGAAAGAAAAGTGGATCAGAGCATAGGACAATGAAAATCGGAAAACCCTAATTCAAAAAACTTTGCACGAGAGGAGGAGACGAGAAACATAGTGAGGGGTCCCTAAAACAGGAGTTCAGTGCAGAAGAATTCTTGGTTGAAGACATTACATGCAAACTTGATACAGAGGGTGAAGAATAAGAAGAAGTCGAGATAGAAATTGCAGAAGAAAACACAGCTGTAGGCCAGAAAAGGAAAACACCAGGCGTGGAGATCATGTTACCTCACATCCCAGACGTTGTAATTACAGTTGAAGACATGCTAGGAAAAATAGAAAAATTAAAGTATGCATATCATGACGTAACAAAAAAAAATATTCCTGACCTTCCACAAGAAATATATTTAGAGAACAAGGAGGAGGAAGTACCCTTAGGAAATCTAATTTTGGATCCCTCATAGTGGATCAAAGGAGTATATAATTCGGGTATTATGAATTTTCTAGAAATGTCGCATTTCGGGCGCGGTAAGGACGTGGGAAACTGTTTGAAACAACTACTGGAAAGGGTACATGGAGGTATCTTATGGATAGACAAACCGGTATATATAGATTTAGACCTCATAGAAAAAATCACAAGGTTACCAACCAATGATGTAAAACCAGAGGATTACTTGGAGAACAAAGCAAGGGACATGGATATTGCAAAAGAGGTCAAACAAAAACTCTATATAGAAAGAGGAAACAAGCGCATAGTGATGAAGGACATCAAAAATCCTGCGACAAGGTTTTCCATGACGATTATGGAATGTAAACGCTTGAGGAAGTGTAGAAATGAAAATGCCCTGAAAAGATTCATAACAACAATTGTGCAGTGTGCAATGTGTATAGTATAAAGCTAGGTGCCCTATTTACTAAACCAATTTTTGATAGACTGCAGGGATGCACAGGATAATGGGAAACAATTCCATTACTATTGTCTATTGATATTGGTAGCTTTGGTAGGATTTTAGGAACCCAGATCCACAACCTTTCTGTACAGAAGAGGGAAATGTCACGCAACGCGGTATACAACCTTATGGTAGGGAAACAACACTAAGAAAAAATAGGAGAACAACGCAGTGTTTGCAACGTTCCTAGAAGATATGTAGTAGAAGACAACCAACGTGTGGAGAATCCCAATTGACGTAGTCAAAGAAACCGAAGGAGTTGCTAACTTTAAGGGTTCAAGACACCACATGTGGATTCAGGGTAGAAGAAATGTAAAGAAGAAGTGTCTAGAAATGAGGTACTGCACAATGCTAGAGGAAGTAGAATGGACAATGAAGGAATGGACTACATAGTGGAAATTTCCAGTAGCACAGAAGAAAGGGAAAAAACATAAGGAACAAGTAGAAGAAGGTCCATCAAGGAAGACATGAAATCCAAAAAATGATAGAAGGAAGTATGTAGAGCATAGTCAAACCTCAAGGAGTAGCAAAAAAGTCAAGAAGCCAAGGAATAAAGACACTTTGTCAAGGGAAGAAGTGAAAGGAGATGGAGAATAGGTAAAGGGAGATATATCTCATAAAAAGAAGGTACAATATGACCAAACAGAAAAGAAGAAAACTAATGTGCATAGCTCAACCCCAACCAAGAAGAGGACTGGAACATAAGAGGATGAAATAAGGAAGAAAATGAAGTACCAAAAGAATCCTCAAGTACTCACTATCAAAGAATATGATGCGGAATTCGTTGCAGACAAATTACAAGATAGAGGGGAGAATCCAATACTTACAACAAAAGTATAAAGAGAGGAAATTATGGAGAAGTTAGAAAAAGTATATGACATTATTCAGAGGCTGCAGAGAAATACATTACATCATCCTATAGGGATGTAGAAAGAAAAATCACATGAGGCACCTGTACAAAAATAAAAGGAAGAGACAATACATATACTAGTAAATGGTAGTGAAAAGTTTAAGGTCACGAAGGACATGTTGGAAGTAGATGAGAATACAATGTAGAAATAGGTGAAGGACCTAGAACATCTAGAGTTGGTTATAGCACACATACCCACAAAGGTGTTATCTGGGTTACAAGTGAGCGTGATGCAGGAGATCTAGTCTAGAGCTATGGAGGATGCCACCAACATAGAGATCTGTAGGGAGGTTAAGGAAATGTTGTAGGTAAATTGTGAGAAACTAACACTGGAGAAGAAGGAGGAGAAAAAATGTGCAGACAAACTAAAGAAGAAATTCACAGAAGTATAGAACAACATACTAGACTGCACACAGGAACTGGAATTCATAGCAGAATAAAATATACAAAACATTGCACACACAATGGAGAGATATAAGCAAGAGATTAAAAAAATAATAGAAAAGATGACTCCAAGCACTCCTTTAGAAGTGAGGTAATTGAGAGAGAAGGAGGTTATTGTGCATGTATATATCATTGTGTAGGAAGAAAAAGAGGTTGTTGAATTGTATGACAAGACTGCACACATCTGGACCAACCTATAAAAAGATGACAAGATCTAGAAGTTGGAGCAGAGAGAAGAGAAGCTTAATGTTGCAGTTCAGGATTTGAACCAGTGGAAGAAGACAATGGAAATATCTCTGAGACTGAGGGCCATGCAGGATATGAAAAAAATTCAAGCATAGGTGAAGGCCACGCAAGAAGATAAAAAAACACGATAGGCTCAGTTGGATCCCATACAAGAATGAGCAGTACATATGATAACAATGATAGAAATGGAGAAAGCCAACATGGAATAGAAACATGAAAAAAGAAGGGAAGTGTTGAAAGAGCACAGGACAACGTAGGATGTGGAGATACAGGAAGAAACGAGTGTAGTGGAAAAGGAGAAAGTGACATATCTGGAAAAGAAGTTTCATGCATTGGAGGTAGTGTTGCAACAAGTTAACTAAGTGGCTCGGGATGAACCACAGGTTAGTGTTGGGGGTCTATTGGAGTAGACATTTTTGGGAGGTAAGAAAGTAAGAATGGACCAAAGGGAGCAACACACGCAAAAAAGAGGGAATATCATCACAACAAAGGGAAAATGAAGCAATGTGCGATAGGATATGTGAAAATATGTCACATATGTGGACAAACCTATCCATGTTAGGGTTAGGGTTTTGGAGTCATAATGTAAGGGTTTTAACCCAATTTGTAGTATAAATAAGATATATAAGGTATATTGAATAATCATCCTTATCTTTTATGTGGTATCTTTATCTTATATCTTGGAGAGAGAACTTACTTTTGGAGAGTCCCTTTTAGTTTTGAGTCTATGTATTGTTGAGAGCTGCGGAGCTCGGACAGAGTTGATGTAACTGAGGGTGAGGTCACAGTTGTGTATCTTGGTGCGATGCTAGTCCGCCTCACCACTATTCACATATCCTATGATTTAATGTGCACAATTCTCTTTTGATGAAGAAGAAGAAATAAGAAGAAGATATTTGTGGATGTATCCCTAGGGGAGTTGAACCACAGTAAAACATTGTGTTGCAATGTGTCTGAATTATTTTGTTAATTATGAAATTATGGTTAAATGGTTAGATGAATGAATGGTTTTAATTACATCATGCACTAGAATATGTACATAGAATGAATATTATGAATGAATGAAATAGTATATATGATGAATGGTATCATGTAATGCATGTTAAAGTACAAATATAAGTAAAAGGAACAACCCCAATACCTTCCATGACTGTAGAAACTTGTGTTCTGCAGTCACTCATAAACTATCTCGGGTGAGACTACGTTGTGCATTGTGTGTGTGGTGTAGCCTTATGGTTTACTAGAAGGGCCAATGGTGAAAAGGTTTTTGTTGGATAACTATGGTAGAACCCAGGTCAACCCATACATCCAACACAAACTGTGCATCAACCATGCAACTAAATTTGCACCATATATCACAACCATAAACCATGTATGCGAAGTACCAATCATGTACCATACCATGTATCAACCATGTACATAAAAAATATACATCGACAACTATACCATACCCTGTACCATATACCATATACCATATCATTCCATACACCATATGCCAATTAACCAAGATATGAACCAACAATGCATCTCACCAAGTATAGCTCAACCAACATGTACCATGCATCCAATGATGCACCTCAAGTCATAAACCAAATCTCACAAACACATGCCTCAAACATGCTCCTTAATATCAACAAGATGCAACCTCATAACAAAATATACCAAGCCTCAAGTATGCACCATAACATGTAACCAAACTATACACCAATATAGCCAATAATGCTTCTAATCAATGTACTATAACATCATCAAGATTTACCATATCACATACTATCATCACCATTCATGTAACATAACACCATAACCATAACCATTAAGACTTACCTATGATATTGTAGAAAACTTGTTGTACTGTAAACTGACTTGTAACTCTTCCACAGTCCTCAACAACTTGGTACCAACATCTCTTCTCAAGCTTCCATAATATTTTCACAGTTACATGACTTTCCCTTCTACATCCCACATATATCTGCGCTTTCCTCCACTGTAGCCCACATACATCTAAGCCCTGCTAACCTGCAACTCACGGATACCTCAGAAACTAGGGTTTGATGCAACCTCAAGAATTTCTCCTTCAACCTTCCTTTGGTACCTAAGAAACATGTCATCACAACCTTAGCAAAACGTCACTAGCTCACAATATAGTTAATAAATGAATTAGTGTGTGAGTCTACTTCTGAATGACTCCTTAAGGTATTTATATACTTGTGCTAGGTAACTCCTATCCTTACTTTAGGGATTTATTGTTGTAATTACTTTACCCTTTGAATAAGACTTGTAACTAATTAGGGGATTCTTTATCACTCTTTGGGGATTCCAACTTTACAAGGCCATATCTCCCTAATTGTGAGGAACTGCCTAGCATACCACATATCAATGTCCATATTCCTTAATCAAATTTGGGTCCCATAACCATACCTCTGGGGATACATGTAGACTACATCAAATGTACCCAACTAACTCACCATCAATCTCGATGATACAAGTTTTAATAATATTTTCATCATCTATAGACCTCTCCAAGGGTTGACATCAATCTCTAAGGGTTGACATCAATATCCAAGATCAGTATCCAAGTTTTGACATCAATGAAAACCAAATTTCCAACAATATCCCATTTTGGCATTGATGGCAACACCAACATTGATAGAAACACTTAGACATGGAAATACTCATGCTCATACTCCCCCTGTGATGATTTCTCTTCATCAATGTTTCTATCTATCCCCCTTTGACATCAATGGAAAAGGGTATCTCCCCTTGGGATTGCTCTCCCTATCTTCGTTCCTCTCTTCTTTCTCTTCATCTTTGACCAAAATTTAACTCCCCATGTCGATATGTCACCTCCTGATATTTTACCTACTCTAACGAATCGTGTGAAAAAATAATGGATCTCCTTGTGCGTATGTCTCCCTATCTGTATGCTACTAATATTCCTTTCTGGATCTCTCTCTAGTGATTTTTATTCACTTGACTTTTTTGTAAGATGTAGATCATTGTAGGGCTACATTTATAGGTTTCCTTTCCTCTCTTCTAGAGTTGTTTATTTTACATTGGTGATTCCTCTTGAATTTCACTGACATATATAAAAAGAATTCCAAATTTTAATTATTCATTTACTTTTCATGTTCAGTTGACCATACTGTTCAACAATGTCCTTTTGATGATATAGTTTTTGCTGGCAGTTTTTATTTCTCTGTTTTGTTGTGCCTTTCACTACTTTCCTTTTTTATTCCAAATTATTCCATTGATTCCAGTTGTAAATCCATGGCTATGCATCTTATTTGATCCATGCTCTATGTACCTACTAAGCATCTCACAAATCCATCTATATTGACATGTCACAAATTGTTCATAACCTTGCTACTCAACTATCCACAATGTTGATCCATTTTTCATTGTAACATTATGAAGACTTCTCTTGAATATACTACAACTAATAATCACATGTTCATGTTTATCATATTGAATCAAAATATATCCATTGATCTGATCTAGCTGCTCATCAAACTCTGCATGTATGGAACTACTTGTACTAAACATAACCTTTCCTGAATAAAAACGTGCAATATGTTGGATATGTGTTATATTATTTTCACAAATATAAATAGTGTCTAAGTTGTGGTGGGAACACAGGGGGGGTAAGAGGGGGGCGACAATGCCCCTGAAAAAGAAACAATTTGGCATTTTTTTGCGTCCGTTTTTGGGTGGATTTTCGACAGATAGTTTTTGCCAATGGTTTTCTATTTCTGGTTAAGGAATTAAGGTTGTTGACTAATAGATATTACTGGATTATGTTTTTGGATGTTACATGATCCTATATGTATATTTTATTTTAAGCAGTGTATGATGAGATAAAAAATAGAATATGTTGGTTTTTCTGGTTTGGGTTTCTAAAGGAAAATATCTCTGTGTAATGTGTGTATTTTCCATTGTATTTTTTATGTTCTTTTATTGAAATTGGTTTTTAGTAAATAATTGTACAAGATAACAAATCTACACAATATAATCATAAACTTTTGTCTGTGCAACTGCAAACTGATACATGTGTGGGAACATTTCTTTCTCAATCGATCAATAAGTCATTCTATACTTATGCTATCTGATTGTTCTGAATCTATCTCTGGAAACACTTCATATTTATTGAAATATGGTTCTTTGATTTATAGTAGCTACTGCGCTGACTCCCAATGTTCAATATTCATATTTATTGGGAGTCTCTAACTCAGATGGCTTAGAAAAATACCTTCTCTGATGTGGAGTAATCTTCTTCTTCATTTGTGTAGACATCTTCCTCTTCATCTTGTTTCTGAAATCTGTCATCATCCTGAATTATGACATCTTCTCATTTATCATCTTCTTGAATTCTAACACTTTCCTCTTTTCCTGTAAATTCATCACGATCTTGTGCTACTGTAAATCACGTAAGTACAATTCCTTGGACATGTTCTTCATTTACATTCTCTTCTTGTTCTTCACTTATTTTCGAAGTCTTCTTGCATCTTTGATCAATATTTTATTTCATGGGATGCTTTAGCATGATTCTACACTCACCATCTATGTGTCCATAGTTATGGAACTTGTAACGTTCAATCTCATGTGGGGCCACATAAAATTTTCTTGTTTGAACATTTCTTTCATAAGACCTACAATCTGCAACCTTATGTCCAACTTTATTACAATAAAAATGATGACCATAAAATAAATTTACATGCCTAGGAGTGAATGATATTCTTTGTGGTGTAGTCCTTCTTTAATTCTTCCTTCATTGATAAAGATCTTCTCTTTTGTTGTTTCTTTCATAATGATTGAAGATTCTTTGTTGCTTGGATGTAGAATGTATTATGTATTTATTCCTTTTTTTATTCTTGTTGGCCATGATTCCTTTCTTTGAGAACTTCTGCATAACTCCTTTCTTATGTTGCTTTCATCACAGAGCTTGCACCTTCCTCAAAATGAACATTCTTGTATCTAGGTAGTTCATATTTGTCACTGTATAGCCTTTGATTGTTGATAATGTTTTCTGGCACTTGAGAATTTTTCAAGTTCTTGTTGAGCTTGTTGACTTCAAATATTAATTTCATGATTTCCTTTTAGATCTTCTCACGCTCTTTTTCTTTCTTCATCATATGGATCTACATTACTTCTTCCTTTTGTTTTCCTTCTTCAAGTAGGATTATCAAGTGGATGTTTTCTTCTTTAAATGATTTATTTTTATTCCTTTATTTCTTTACCTCAGTTAAAGCACTGATTAATTCTTCCTCAAGATCCACTTCACCATATTTCTTGTCTTTCTTATTTTCCATGGCCATAAAGAGTACTTTCTCAGAGTCACAATCGCTTTCATCATCTGCATCAGGTGAGAACTATCTTTTCTTGAGTGGAGATTTTTCTTGAATACTTTCCTTTTATCTTTCCTATTTCCCTTTCGGTATTTCTTTAATTTCTTGGGATATTCCTCTTCATCACTATATAGCTTCTTATCATAAGGACACTTGTTTGCAAAATGACCAATTTTACCACAATTTAAACATTTTAAGGGAAGCATACCTTTGTACTTGTCGGTTCCTTTATTCAAATTCCTTACAAAGTTTTCCATTTCTTCATCCTCATCTAAATCATCTCTATAACTGCAATTTGGATTTGAATCAAGATTTTTCTTCTTCTTTGTCCTTCTGGATGCTTTAAAATATGCTTCTTTTGTGGATGGATTTTCCTGTACTCTTCTAATTTCATAAGCTGTAAATATTTTATGTAGCTTATCCATGCTTATCGTACTCAAATATTCTCTTTCTTCTAGTGTTGAAATCATAGGATCAAATCTCATTGGAAGAGATATTAGTACTTTTTGAACAATTATAGATTCATCAACTTCTTCTCCCAATCCTTTAATTTCATTCACTATTTCATCAAGTCGTAAAACATTAGCTACAATGTTTTCATATTCCTTCATCTTTAGCTATTCAAATTGACCTATGTAAGTTTGAATCTTGGACGCCTTGACATTAATATCCCTTTCATAAACATTCTGAAGTTTGTCCCATATTTTCTTTGTAGAATCACATTGCATAACCTTGATGTATACTGAATCAACTAAACCATTCAAGATAACATTTTTCTCCCTCGAATTGTTTTGATTGGTTTTCTTTCCATCATTATCTATTGGAGGAGTGGAAGGATCTTTGTATCCATTTACTACCGTTTTCCAAACATCAAATCCCTATGCTTGTACATAAGTTTTCATCCTTCTACTCGATAATGTATAGTTATGTCCATAAAACTATGGTATTCCATTCTTATACAAATTTTTTCTCTCCGTGATATTCCTATCAATGATTGAACTATTTCCCAAAGGAACCTTATCTAATACCAATTCTTGGAATATTTAGAGGGGGGGTGAATCAATATGTGAACTTTATACCAATTTTAACCACAATATATATTCTTTCACTTTATCAACAATGTTCAACTATTTATGATCATTGTATCATCTATGATTGAATTCAATATATTATAAGAATATAATCATAAATAACATTATATCAACAACATCAAATCAAATACATAGTACACCAATATTTACATGGAAAACAAAATGGGAGAAAACCATAGAATTATTTCTTATATATATCAAGAATTCATTCATAGGAAGCACCAGCTTTCCAATTTTCTATCTGAAACTGGAAGGAGGATACAACCCCCTATTTGTAGGCTCCATCATGAATGAAGATACAACTTCTTGAATTCTCTTGCTCCAACCAAAAGGAGGTTACAACCCCTCGGGTCATCCAGTTCCAACCGGAAGGTGGATACAACCACCTAGTTCTCAGGATCCAACTTGAATGAAGCTCCAACTCCTTGATTGTATGACTCCAACTGGAAAGAGGATATAACTCCCTTTCCTTTCCTTGTCCAACCACCCTGAAGTATAAGTGTAGACCAACTATCACTACCACAATCACTTCCACTGTCATTTCCACTATCACTATCATTGTCACATCAACCTATAACCTGCCAACTTGTCACTATATCCAACATATCACTCTCAACCTGTTACTGTATCCAACCTGTCACTATCATAGATACTCAACTAGATCCTCTAAAATGGATCATATACCAAGTACACCTCACACTAGATGTTCAACATCAACAACACATACCTCTACCAAGCATGTACCAAGATCACCAACATACCATCACATGGTATGTGTCTCAACCATGTACCAAAGAATATACCAAACTATCAACATGTACCATAGATATCACCGAAAATGGCACGACGAGTACTATCAATCTATGATAGTATTACCTACAATTTCATTCTCCTTCATTTCCATATTCCTTAATCAACTTCAGGTCCTGTTATCACCCCATAAATTATGGGTATCAACTTATGACTTGGATATTATCTGTATCTGGTGATCTTGTTGACAAATGATATTTCATTTCTTCAAATAATTTGTAAAGAAAAAGAAAAA
>SNQJ01S0015005.1:241435-255615 GCA_010110895.2 Picea sitchensis | reverse complement strand
CAGAGAGTCTAGATCATAATCAAGGAATGAAAGCTAGGTAAAGAACGACAGGAAACAAACATAGTTTTCTGTTGTCAAGGAGGAGGACTGTATCAAGCCCTTCACCCTGTAACTCCATTGCATTTTTGAACATAATCATAATTCAAGCCATGTGATGGTGGAACTTGGAACTAGTTGGTTGGTCATAACCCTAACTACACTAAGGTTTAGGTGTCATAACCCTTGGTTACATTGCAATATTACGATGGTAACAAAGGTTTCTTTCAAAACTTATATTGGAATAGTTTTTAAAAAGGAAAAATCCAGGACTAAAAATAATTTGAATTCATATGGTACCAAGTTTTTATCTACAATTTTTTTTATGTGTTGTTTAAGAAAGGAAACAATAATCCTTGTCTACAAGGACAAAAAATTGACATAGGTTTATTTCTTAAGAATTGTACCGGTTCAAATATAGATATTGTAGTAGTGAGGTATATAAAACTTAACTTCTAAATCACTACCTCTTTGGTAGTTTTGGTTTTATGATAAGTTTTTCACCAAATAATGATTTGATAAGAAACATCCAATGACCTTCACCTCCATTAAAGTTACGATAAAAGTGTGAACAATGACTTCCATTATTAAGGTTAATTGCTTTAACAAATATTTTTTTTTTAATGGAAATTTTGGTTTGTTACATACAGTCACTTACATGTCAAAAAATTCCTAAACATATATTACTATGCCTAATTAAATGGTGAGTTATAGGTTTGATTAGTTTCCTAACTCCTTTTAATCATACTCAACTGTCTCTAACCAACTAGAAACCACATAAAATGAGCATTTTGTCCAAGGAGAAAGGTAATGACAAGTAATGATTCCTTGCACACCATAAAGAAAAAACCTATTTGGCTATCCCCGCCAAATCGGTAAGTCCTTTTATATCCGTGTTGTTGTTGGGTTGACCTAGAAACCCTTGTTTCTAGCCTCTTTCTGATAACCAACTTATCTTGCCAAAATTTTACCTTTATAGTCTCTTTGGGCCCGTGGTGAATCTAGAGTCAAAACCAACCCGAATAGGAGGAGAAAGGGTGGAGGAACCTGAGATTTATTTCAAAAGGGTAGTTCCCTACATGATAGGTATAAAGTTGTAACCACCTTAACTGTTGAATTAATATAGAATTTCATTCCTTTGAATAAACATGTATTTGTGTGGTTTGTATTAAAATTATTTGATATATGCTTCGTAGAACATCAGTGGTTTAGATCCTTATGTTACCTTTTTTAGGAACAAAGGGTAGTTATTCATATAAATACCTCTATGCATAGGTTTTCATCTTCAAGGTTCTTACAGGTTAGAAGTTGTTGGAAAATAGTGAAGGGACTACGACAATCGGGAAAGACAACAAGCATTGGAATTCGGGTGAGTCAATATTTTTCCTTCCTCTCAATAGTTAATTATTTATTTGAAATTTTGTTATAATATATTGAATGAATGTTCTTTACAGAATGTGTCTTCTATAGGGTCAATGGTACGTTGCAGAAAGCCCACTAGTGTAGGGGATTTTCCCCGAAATCAATGTGAAAACTATATAAAAAAAATTATCTACTTAGGAAGGAGACATATTAACTTTATGAATATAACGGATACTCAATATAAAAGAATGTTGAAATATGAAGAGCATGAATTAAATGAAATTTGAAATTCACATGTTGCAAAATGACTTAATTGAAGAACCTAAATAATTGAATTGAAAGAGCTTAGTAATCAAGAGAGCAATCCTACTTAAATTAACATGAATTAGAGTTGAAATAAAGTGAAACAAACCCAAAGTAAATCTAGTAAGTTTTTTTTCTATAAGGTTCAAAGGAAACTACTCCAAAATAGAGTTAATTATACTTCAATTGACATATTGTAAATTTGAATAAAATTACTAACAAACGAATATTTCTACTTTAGATGAACTAAGACAAAGATGAAGAAACTAAAGTTAACAATACCTCTTCATGAATGACATGAAATCAAATCCTACTTGAAATGTTTTGTTGGAATTACTATAGTAAATGAAGGTTACTTGCAAGAAATGATGCATTAAATAAAAGAGTAACAAGAAGTACTAAAGTTAGATGAAACAAAGAAAATGTAACATTACATTAACGTTCCTTACTCAATCTTGAGTGGGCCCTACCCAAGGATTCCACATGTAACCTATAAATGCTACCAAGAAAAAGAGATTTGAAAATCAAATTTTTGCATTAAGATATCAATCCATAACAACACTTTATCCTCTACAAGTTTGAATTCAATATATCCTAATAAATTTCTTAATTCTAAAAATAGAAAGTATAAGATAAGTCTAGCTCCTAGCTCTAATATACAAAAAACTAATGTATTGATAATCCATTCAATTAGTCCTTGATTGAAGGGATCTTTTTCTCAATACCCCTATAATTACGGGCTTATGTTTTAGGGGTCAAATCACCTTCTAGATTAACCATCATTGGAGGTTGAAGAGGGGACATAACGCCCCTTTTATTTGATGTAGATGTTAGTTAATAATCCCCTTGAAAGTTGACCTAGTTGAGAAATGGGTTAGTACATCCATATACATGCATGAAATTATCAAAATCATAACTAAACTAAGACACATCACATACTCAATCATCCAAATCGCCTCATTAATATCAAATTTTATAAAACCTAATAAATTTGTATTAATAATGGTCAAGATAGGTCTTATGGAGTACAAAGGAGGTCACAACATCTCAAAAATGGGCCTCGAGATACATCAATTGGGAGGCCCATCATAAATTCTAGCAAATGTGTAATCTAATAGAAATTGGTACCAATCTCCTAAAAGACACGTTCCCAATGGTGCAAGAAAACAATGATGGTATGAAGGTACTTTCATATCAGATTATGGTTAGGGGCCTCATATGTACAAGGAGAAATTATTTTGTGCATGTTGTAAGAAATGTGAGTCAATTTTTTAAGTCTCTTAAGGGACCAAGCAATTAGGGTATCACATTCAATAAGAGTTCAAAAGGAACACTATAGTTCTTTGGGAATTGTGATATGGATTAAGAAGATAGAAATGTAATGTTTCATGTTAGAAAATGTATTGTTTCCTAGCCTAACAAAAAACGTCCAACAATATTTGTTTTGTTTGAAGTGCAAAGGAAAAATATATAAAAGCAATACAATTTTGCAATTTTGTTTGTGATGAAGTTAAATAAATAAATGTATAATAAAATTATGTATTGCAGATATACCAACAAATTTATTACCAAAATCTAAGTTTCAATTTGTATTACCTACAATGAAATATAATTTTTTTCTCTTAAATAAATTGGCGTTATTGGAAAAACAACTCTCAATTCCACAGAAAATGATGGAACATTAACAAGGTGTGATACAAGCTTCATTGGTATAATTCTCAACCCACTTATTTCCTACAATGTGTAAATAGGTATGTCATGATATCCTGTATAGTTTCATCACTTTAACATAAAAAACTGAAATTGCTTGGTGTAGTATACCTAGGGGGGTAATATGGGGTAGCTAGGGAGGTATCCAAGGGGAATAATAATAGATATAAGAATATGTACTTCTATCTATGGAGGCCATTTTTAATGAATAATCCCTATGTAATAGTATGAACAAAATGAAGGTAAGAAGGCTTAATAGAATATTCCACCTATTAGAATGTTTCCAGGAGGTCAATGAATGTAACAAGGATTAGTAAAAGGTTCCAACTACTATAATATTACTCCTCTAGATTATACCTATGTGGTATATATTACTATGTAAAGAAGTATAAGCAATGTAATGAAGCATGGTGAAGTGTATTGTGATTGTAGCAAGAAATTATTGCTTGAGGAGTACTTCCTTCCATAAGGAATAGTTAATGGTGTTACCCTACCTTAAAATATCTATATTAAGAAATTGTGGTTCATTATTATCTCATTTTTCCATATATTGCATGAGATTTTATATTCATATTTTTATGAACCTTACAAGTGGTGTCAGAGCTCTTTCTTGGGAAGAAAAGGACATATTTTTTTTTTATTTTTTTTTCATATTTTTCAAAGAAAAAAGGAGAGTGGTACACTTTATATTAAATTATAAAACTTCCTCAATATAATTTGTAGAAACCGATTTGGTATTTTAGTTCCTCTTCGAAAAATACTCAATTTCAAAATACAAATTTTTCAAAATGGAGATCATGAAGTGAAGCGCAATTTAAAATATGTTGGACACATCGACCACACTGGGGGGGGGATCAGTGTAGGGATATTTTTACGCTTCTTTCAAAACTTTAATTAGAAACCACTTCAAACATATTATTCATTCATACTTAGCTACTTGCATGTATAAACAACATTCATCAATAATAAACCATCACTATAATAAACAAAAAGAACACCAGATATATGTGTAAGATTTTTTTATTATCTGTTATAGGAGACTACAAATTTTGGGGTTTATCAACACTAACTGAAAAGAGCACCAACTCCAAGAGAGAACCAACTCTCAATACAAGACCCAACTTGCAGATCTCAATGCCAACTGAGATGTGAGGAATTCAACCCTCAAGTACAAGACCCAACTTGTAGACATAAATCAATATGTCAAATATTTTCTACATGTCCGCGACCTATATGTACTGCAACATGCAGGTATACACTCCCTTATTAACTACAACCCAAGGATGTTCGCACCCTTGTGCACTGCAACTCACGGATGTCTCGAGAACCCTTCCAATTTCACTGTTGTTTCTTCTATCACAACTATGTCACCTTCACTGTCTCTATCACAACTCTGTCATTGTCTCATCAATCAGAATCTTATCATAAAAACTTGTTCCATACCATTCATCAAGTGTATACCAACATACATGCATCTATCATGAATCAATAGATACATCAACAATGAATTATGAACTAGAGAATCAACCATTTACAACCTATTCCATATACCATATCATCAAACATATGAACATCTGAAGTATCTCCAACAACCTATGCATGCCCCTTATGCATACATCATCATATATCATATATATCCCTCAACCAAGTACAAGTAGCTCAAAATATGTGAACTATAAGAATTAGAATTGTACCATACATAAGATTACTTCTCACTCATCCAACCAACCGACATATACCATATCCATGCCTCACAATAATCATACCAAGATTGTTTCAAGCATTCACCATACCACCTCTAATATGTAACACCATAATCATAAAGACTCACCCTTTCACACTATAACTGAATCAATGTCTCAGATCTCAGATAAACAAACCAACCTCACCCTCAATGATATGGATCAGCCATACCTTCTCATGCTTGCACAAATCCTTCGGCATATCCTCTCTTTTCCCTTCTACATCTCGTGGGTATATGTTCTTTACTCTTCTAAATCCAACGTACATTCGCGTATCAACAACACTGCAACTCACATATGTCTTATAGATTAGGGTTTTTAAGTTCACTTCAACTCCAAGACTTTTCCCTCGACTTACTTCATAACTTCAAATGTATTAATGGGTACCTGCAATAAATCTTTCACAAGATGATGGATATTCAATATGATCAATAGATTCAACTTTCAAGATACCCTTTCTCTTTTATTTATACTTCTCCAYGCAGTTTCCTCTAGGGGTTATCTTATAACTAATTTACCCAACTTCTTTCTTTTAGGGCTAACCCACTTCTAACCAGTTTGTACAGTTTCAACCAAATAGTAACAAGATTCTTCAAGGACTAAGTAAYGAAGGATCTATGAAGTATCCCCCTTGCTGAGATTTATATACCAGATCCTTGACACATGTTGTATTCTATTGAAGCACTATATTTAACCCTTTCTTCTTATATTTAGAGCACAATAACAATTTTTTGAGGTTCCATTGTAAAGGTATTCCAATGACATATTCATGGAGTGAACAAGCCCTTCACTTTTGTTCAGTTGCTTCTTCTGTAAATGGATGCTAGTAACATAATTCAATATAACCTTTTGTTAGGTTATTGATATGAATACATGACCCCTAATAAAGTGAATTAGGTTCTCAGTGACCATATTGATCCTCTTTCCATAAATTCCAATATCATAACACCATGTCCAACATTGACCATATTGTCCCTCTTTCCTTTCTCCCACTCTGGTTATGGTCCCCTGGTCCATGTACTACTTTTCTGATGAAGCTTGGGAAATTTAAAAGCATAAGGACATGTCTCTCATTCTCATAAACTAATATAATAACTTGTTCTACAAAACATTCATCTTCACTTAAGTCTGTGTGACTCCCCTTGTCAAATATTCTCCTTCTACAATATACCTGGCTGCTGCTAATCCTAGACAATCAATAAATTTCCAGAGCAACTGGACCTTTGTCAACGTGTGTTAAATAAATTCCCTACTAGAGTCTGTAGAAATGAACTTCAAATTTTTTCCCTTAGAAACAAGATTAAATTGGTCCTTTCATCTGTTGTTGTACTACTTCTTGAAATACTCGAGACATGTTTTAGTCTTCCATGATTCTTAATCTGTAATCCTTTTCTATCTAGGTTTCTTCATTGATGCACTAAATATCCTTTAATTGTGTTTTCCCTTAGCTTCCTTCAAGGGTGTGCCAAGATTATGCAAATGCTTCTTAAGAAATACCTTCATTTTCTTCCATAATTCTCCCAATTTCTTCATGATACTAGTCATCTATTCACTCATTTATGACCCAAGAGTATTTTAGTTTTTGTTGTCTCCAACAATGACATGGTTTACTGTCCATGCAATCATAGATATATTATTCACATTCATATCTTTCTCATGATCCTATTTCTACTTAAGTAAAATTAAATATGATATCAATGTTGTTGTCCTGCAACTTCTCAAATCATGATTTTTTCTCAATAACCTCTTCATAGGTTTCTCATTCTTTTGGGAATACCACCATCAAAGAAATAGTTTTTTTCTTTATGTGCCTTAAAAAGGTTGATAGTCTCTTTAAATTTGAATCAATTTTTGAAGGTTTGATCACAGTTCATGTTGTTCATTCATATTTAAGGATAGATTTCAAGGAGTTGCCATACCAAAATCTTCATATTTTATTTTGAGAAGTCCTCATAGGCCTTCCTTGATTATTCATACCAAACCAAGTTCTGAAGTGTCTTCCATTGACATTAGTTTGTAATTCCCAACAAATTTCAACGAAATGGTAAAAAATTGTCATAAAGGGTTTCTTCACATCCAGTTGATGATACTAGGATTGCAACCAATCCTTCAATCCATTCCTATGGTGGCCCTTCAAGGATAGTCAAACAATGCTTCAACTTGTTCCACTCCTGCCTTCAATCTCATCAAGAAAACCTTGCAATCTGTATCATTTGAAAAATTCACAATTAATTTATCTCTCTCCTTTGTAGCAACATCCTTCTGTAGAATAAGTGCAATATCTTCCCTTAAAGCCTCAATATTCATCTTGGTTTGCAGTTCAACAAGATTTATTTTACCGAAAATAGTCGAGCGCTTATAATCCTTGATCTTGTTTGTGTTCTCCTGGTTATTTCCATTCCTCCTCCCGATTAAGTCAATTGTGAGAAGTTTTAAACAAGATGGGCAAAAAGATTGTTCAGAAGTTGAAGTATATTTTTGTATAGAACCTCTGCAAAATGCGTGTCCACATCACGTGCTAATTGGATCATGAAATTGATTATTACGAAAACTACAAACATTGTTTTTTAGCTATAGATGAATCAAATGTATTGTCTTGGTCATTTGCAAGTGACATGGAAGCTTTAGAAAAACCCACCAGAAATGGATGATCTATTGCTTGGTGTAGTCGTGTGATCAGATCAAAATATATGAGCATAATTGTTGAGCAATGTTTTCGCAGTTACATATGAGTTAAACTGTGATTGACTCTATGTATAGAAATCTTGATTTTGCAGCGTTATAGGTCTCTTGATTAGGGTTTGGAGTAGGCCTCATTCCTAGTAATTTCATCCTCCAAATCGATCGAAAAAGCAGTTCAATGAACCTATTAATAAGACAAATCATCACCTCATATTTTTTCGTTACTATCCATTGGGTCCTTTCTTCTTTCTCATTAGTCATATCTCTTTTCCGATACTTTAATGATTGTTGAAAGAGTATAGTCCTTGGGTTGTAGTCAATTCTTCCACTCAACCCTTCTTCCTTTCTTTTGTCCATGTTTTCTGTTGAGGGGGAGTTTAGTAGATCATCAAAATAAACTTGGAAACTTTCCAAGATATTCATCACTCAATTCTACTAGTTGATCTCCTTTTGAGATGTCATCATCATCCTCACTATTTTGTGCAATAGAAGCTTCTTCATTTGCTTCTTTAGAAAAAAAAAATTGCATTTTTCTTTCACTGGCTAATGGATTATTGATTTCCACGACATCATCAAAATCTACAATTGTGTCATATTCCATTTTAGGAACTCTCCTTTCTTGGGATTGATCCACTTCATATGCAAAACTCTCATTTTGACATTCCTTATTAGGAACTTCAGCCATCATTTTCTTATTATCAACTTCATCAATTTCAAGTGCAAGATATTCATCATCTTCCTTTCTTTGTACTTCATATTTTCTTCTCCATACTTTTGTGAATATAGGTCTATGGCGTCTTGTCATATCACAATATCGTGCAATATGTCCATAGTTATAACAATTGTAACATTTAATATTGGATTCAACCATATCTCTATTTTTAATTGGAAGATCTCTTCCATAGGATTCACAATTTGCTTCTTTATGACTGAAATTGTGACAAGAGTGGAAATTTCCAAAGAATATACCTTGATACCTGGGATTTATTAGTATTGTTTGTGGAGTAGTCCTTCTTAGTACTTGATTTCCATCTCTTATTTGAACATAATCATTTTTCCTATTGTTTTCTTCATTGACTTTTCTCAAGTTGGGTGCAATACTTTGAGGCCTTCCATCAATCTTCTTTTCTAATGATGTGAACTCTTCTTCTTCAACAATGTGCTCCTTTTTATATCTAATTCTTGTCTTATGAATTGGGGACCCTTGGCAATTAATAATTTTATTCAAATTTCTTGAGCTCTTTCCAAACTTCATGTTAGTGTTGTCTGTCTTTTCCAGCTCCCCTTTTAGAGAGGCAATCTCAGGTTCTTGTTCTTGGAAAATTTCTTCCTTCTCCTTGAGTAGTATTCTCAAACATTGTTCAATTTTTCGTACCTCTTCTTCTTGAATCACACCACTTATTTCAAACTCCAAGAATAATCTTAGTTGATATTCTTTCTCTTCCAATTTCTTTCTTAGATAGGTAATTTCAAGATCTCTTGTTTGTAAGATTTCAAACTTCTTCTTCAATTGATTTGTTAGGTCCTCCTCATTTATTATTTCTTGTTCCACTTAAATTTTTAGACCATCAATGGTCCTTTCATATTCTTCATGAGCCTCATGTTTTTTTTCTTTTTGATTCTTCTAACATCTCTTCCAGCAATGGATTCTTATTCTTGAGTTCCTTGATTTCATCAAAAGTACAAATTAGTTGTTCTTCAAAAACAATCTCTTCTTTGATTTTAGAATTTTTGTTTATTGGGATCAAATTCTTCTTCACTTTCAAAATCTTCAATATTGTTGTCATTCTCATTGGATGAGCTTCTCTCACATTTTTCATTTCATTATTCACTTGTTTTCATGATTTACTCAACCATGTAAATATTGTTTATCTCCTACCAGAGCTCTTTGGCTGAAGTACACTGTCCATTTTTTCTTTTCATAGACTCGAATAATCCTTCGAGGATGGAATCCATTGCTAGTTTGTTGTTTCTTTTTAATTCTTTCTTCGTTGAAAACTTCAGTGGTATTTTTGGAGGGGTGTAACTAGAAACAATTCAATTCCAAACATCATATCCCATTTCACCCAAAAATTCCTTTATTCTTATGCTCCAATTTCATAATATTTTTCATTGAATAGAGATATTATGTTAGAAAAAAAAGATCACGGAGCAATAAAATCAAACAAATGTTGAAATAAAACATAGAAGATACACAATACAATAGATACATTGATATATGTGGTTCACTCAGTGTGGGCTACATCTACCAGAGAAATTTCCAGGTCCTTCCTTTATTATTATCCAACAAATAAATGGATACAACCTACACCACACCCACCGTAACTTACTCTTTTTTCTCTCACAGTATCCTCTCTCAGAATACAATATTCACAATATTACACAGCCACAATACAACTCCCTCATAAAATAGGGTTTCCTTCTAGGGAAAAAAACCCTAACATAATCTCTATCGTCATATATGTGACTTAATGATGAACAATCAAGATTGACTATGAAATTACAATATACATTTATAAGGATATTTTTCCTTCGGGGCCTTCTCCCCCAAACCCCGATCGGGGGAAGTTTCCCCTAGACCCCGTTGGGGGGGAAAGACCCCCCTACAACTCCTCCGAGTGGAGGGGTGTACAATATTGTGGTATTTATTGTATTCATGGGGTATAAAAACGACTGAAAACAAATAACTATGAATCAGTAAGATAATCAGGCTCCACAACCAGCATGTTATGTCAGGACATAGGTCAAGTGGACAATCCATGAGTGTTTATGAGGATTTTCCTTCTAGTGATCAAAATGTTTCTGAAGGAACCTTTCTCTTATACCAATTGTTTAAATATTGACCAATACTGAGAGGTGGGGTGAATCAATATTACTTATTTTCCAATAATTTAATAAATTAAACTTATTAATCACAAGAATTGTTAAACAAGATGAATTGAAATAGAAATTAATTATAAAAAACATACAAGGTACAATTTACAATCCTGTGAGAGACACCAATATCTCTTATTTTGAGCAACAACTCAAGGAGACACCAGTCCCCTATTTTAGAGAACCAACTCTAGGAAGCACCAACTCCCTATTTTAGAGCACCAACGCATCAACTCCCTGTTTTTAGAGAACCAACTCTAGGAAGAACTAACTCCCTGTTTTTGAGCACTAGCTCTAGGAAGCACCAACTTCATTTTTTAGAGAACCAACTCTAGGAAGAACCAAATCCCTATTATAAACTCCAATCTGTAGAAGAAACCAATCCTTCCTTGCCCCTCTCTTCCACCCTTACTTCGTGACTATATTCAACATTCTTCCTTGGACTCTGTTTTTGTTTTGATCTTCTAGATTGGACCACAAAGACACTTTCCTTCTTACTGGCTTTCTCTATTTATATAATCTCTCATGAGTTATATGATATTCAAACAATGTGTCTTTGTGTAAAAGAGAAAATGAAATAATGTGTATTTTAATAATAAAACATTGCACCTCTTCATTTAATTAACACGAATGCTGACTTTTTTGTTTATTAATTGATTTTCTTTTAAAAAGGCATCCAAATAAGATAATGATTTTTGTACGAAGATTATGGAGCGATGGAAATGCATTCTATAATTCTACTGCATAGGTGTTGTGCATAACATTACCAATTAGCTGACATGCAGTAAGTTTCCCAAGAAAATGTGTGAGGTGGAAGGTACAGGAGGTTCTTTGAAGGAAACTTGCCTATATTTTCTATTGTGACCACCTTCTAAACTTTCCAAATGAAGCATCCATTTTAGCAGTAGAGACTTGGTCACAAATCCACATTGCTCCTTTATCAACAAGATAATAGAGTGGCCTCAAAATTTATAAGAGTGGATTTTAAATGACGACGTTTCTTCCACATCTGTGTTGACTCATGTCAAATTTTTACATCCAATCTTGTAGCATGGATTTGTAGCGAGTTGCAACACTCATATTGTAGTGTGAAGTTGCAACATTAATCTTGCAGCATGGATTTGCAACACTTAATCTTGTAGCATGATCCAACAATTTCTGAGACTCTGATCTAGTGATCTAATGATCACAATGATATCTATGATGATTTTTCTCACACCTTCTTGGAGGAAATTATCTTAAAAAATCTTATATTCCTTGAGAGATGACCTTTTAGCCTTTCTTTCATTCACTTGAGAGTGGGTGACAATTATCTATAGATTTTATAACAAGGTTCTTCAAGGACTAAGTAATGAAGGATCTGTGAAGCATCCCCCTTGCTGATATTTTTATACCAGATCCTTGACACCTACTATAATCTATTGAAGCACCATATTTAACCCTTTGTTCTTGTATTTGGAGAACATTAACCTTTTTTTGAAGTTCAATTGTCAAGGTATTCCAATGATATCTTCATGAAGTGAACAAGACCTTCACTTTATTTCAATTGCTTCTTCTGTAAATGGATTCTAGTAACATAATTCAACATAACCTTTTGTTAGGATACTGATATGAATACATGAACCTTAGTCAAGTTAATCAAGTTCTCGGTGACCATACTGATCTGCTTTCCATCAATTCCAATATCATAACACCATGTCCAACATTTACCATATTGTCCCTCCTTGACATCAGTTCCAACACCATAACACCATGTCCAACAGTATATTGTATCAAAAATAAAATATGATGTTTGTCCTTCAAAGAGGACTGGGATGGGGTTCCCACATACCATGAAATAAAAAAGACTTGGAAGAAACAAGAAGAACAATCAAGGATCAACCATAGGTTTCACAATTTACTAGGAATAAAAAGTCAATATGACAACTCATTGTAGAAGAAAATATGGCAAGGATGAGAATAAGGTTTCTACTTGATTCACTATGCTGGAAATCTTCCTAACTCATTACTTTCTTGCTATAACATCACCTCTTCAAAAAGAAAAAAAAAATTCAACAACAAGCGTAATAATAAGTTTTGTTCAATAATTCTTAGTAATTTTATATGATAACTTTATAATAATTGTCTTCGCATACATTTGTTTAATATATCATACAACATCTATGGTACCACCATAACATGTTAGAGGTTTACTTCCATTATTTAGCATGTCTCAACTCTGATTCTTAAGCTATGGTCATAAACTTTCCTCATGCACATGTTATGTAAAATGTCATTGCTGAACATCTACACTTAATACACTTTTAAATATTTCACATGTCCAAGTATACACGAAAGGAATTTTTTTTTTCTATGGTAGAAATTGACTATTTTTATCGACTAAAACTTTCGATTTAATCACTATGGATAGTTCCACATGTATTCCATACTCTACCACGTACCACTTATGTTTATAATTCCATTATTATTCATTAAACCCTTTATAAATATGTGTGTGTGTGTGGGTGTAAGTGAATCGAATACCATAGGACATGGATTGACCTTGGTAAAACATCCAAAATTTTGCTTGGTGGAAACATTACATATACACTTGAACTCATAATACTCCCAAGTACTATTATACAGGCGTTTCGACCTTTCACGTCAAATTTATGAACTTAGAATATGAAAAACTATGGATTCTTAATCATCTACAAGAGAACACGATGTTTAATTGTTCATTAGTCCACTAATCTAGATTAAATATTTCCACAACTTGGTACTATTGATGCAGATTGTCATGTAAATGTGTTGAAACTGCACAAAATAGATCTAGATAGAAAATGAGATACACAATTTGTAGAGAAAACATGAGAAAAGAGAAGCAAGACAGACATAATGGAATAATTCTCATTAACTCAACTAATGTGCACTAGAGGAGAATCCAATGCACCATAGTGGGGGTCTAGAGTGATCTGGACAAACAGTAGCAGTTACGGGAGTAAATTGCCACCTAGTCTAGTCTCTCAGGAAGTTACGGGAGTGAACTACCACCTAGTGTGAGTTAACTAGTCTCTTAGTCTTCCGTTAACTGAATGAAATGAACTGAAGTGAGGAGGAGATTAGGGAATCATTAGTAATTCTCTAGTATGGTGATGATCCCAAGGACAATGTGCATTAGGTTGTGATGATCCCAATGTTGCATGGTGATTATCCCAATGTGGCATGTAGACTCCACTAAACTGATCAAACTGAAGAGAATATTCTCCTAGAGGAATATTCTCCCTTAACTATAAGAGACTGATTAATGACTAATAAACATAGGGAAAACCTTACGAAAAAGAAATCCTAGGTGTGTGTGAATTATCTCCAAAACCCCCTCTGAACATCACTATGGTAAAAATAAAGAATGGGTCCTGACAATGAGGCCATATTAGGTACCCAAATACAAAAGATACACTGAAATAAATGAGGAAAGGGGGAAAACGTCAT
>SNQJ01S0015005.1:230786-241385 GCA_010110895.2 Picea sitchensis | reverse complement strand
CTCAAAGTACAATGTATGTAAAAATAAGAAATGACAGTTGCTAGGAAACTGTGTCCTTCACTCCAAGACAATTGTAGAGAGAATGGAACTTTTGCTTAGTGAAGGTCTTGGTGAAGATGTCTGCAGTATGTTCTGTTGAAGGACATAATTGCAGGTCAATGATCCCCTCATGTGATAAGTCACGAATGTAGTGCATTTGGATCTCAATGTGCTTCGTCCACTACCTCTGAACTAGATCTCTGTATAACTTTAGATTGCTCTAGTTGTCACACCATATGACGATCGACTCATGAAACATAATTCTCAACTCAGTGAGAAAATGTTGTAGCCACATATCCTGAATGGTTATGTTAACTAATCCTCTGTACTCTGCCTCGAATGAAAATAGATCAATAACAACCTACTTCTTTCTCAACCAACAGATAGGCCCAAAACAAAGACTGAGTGAGTAACCAGATGTGGACTTGTGATGAATTTTATCACCATCCCAATCAGAATCAGTGAACCCGATCAGGTCCAATGTAGAGTCTATTGCATAGTGAATCCCAAAGGTGATGGTGCCCTACATGTATCGAAATATAATCTTTGTAGCCTTCTAATGTAGCTCATGTGGCTCCTGCATGAACCTAGAGACTACCCCAACTGCATGGGAGAGGTCTGGTTTAGAGTGTGTGAGATACAACAAGATCCCCACTAGTTGTTTATGCAATGTGTTGTCAACCAGTGGAGTGTGCCCTCCATCCTCAAGTCTAACTTATGATAGGAAAGGAGTTGGGGCATATTTGCAGTCTGTCATGTGAAATATCTCAAGGATATCTTGTGCATACTTGGAATAACAGATTTTGATTCCTGATGCATCCTGACTAATATCGATTCCAAGGAATAAATGTAGTGTACCCATGTCTGTAATCAATAACTTTTCATGAAGAATCCTCTTGACTGCAACAATCACTGAAGTCGAGAAACCAGTGATCAACAAATTATCAACATACAGAACTAGGAGTAGAAGTAAATCATCCTTCTTGAGCATGTAAACATTCAGGTATGACTTACAATGTACAAAGTTCTATGACAACAGGTAGGAGTCCATCTTGAAATACCATTCCCTCAGGGCCTGCTTGAGGCCATAAAGAGACCTTTTCAGTCAAAAGACCAAAGATGAATCATGCATAAATTTTTGGGACTGCTCCATATAGAACTCCTCAGAGAGATCGCTGTGAAAAAATGAATTCTTCACATCCATATGATGGATTTCCAATCCCTTGGATTTCCCAATGGAAATTTCCAAACATATGGAATCTATATTTTCTACTGGATCAAAGGTATCATCATAGTAAATGCCATGCACCTGTTGAAAGCCTTTGGCAACTACCCTGGTTGTGTATCTACTAACTTGTCCAACCACTGCGCTCTTGGTCTTGTAGACCCATCTGCACCTCACAAGTTTCCTCACTAAAGGAATGTGAACCATATCCAAAGTCTGGTTCTCAAGGAGGGAGTTGTACTCCTCCAGCATGGAGGATTCCCAAAAGGGATTTCTAGCAACCTTGCCATAGGACTATAAATATGAAGAATGAACCAAGAAAATATGCTTGGGTGGCATCGGTTCAGTGGAAGTGAGTGTAAGAGGAGGCTCCTCGAACTTATATCAATTCCTCCTAGTATCAATTGGATCCCCAATAAGATCCCCTGCATCCTGAAGAGTCATCCTGGCCCACTTGGGCCTCTACTCTGGCTCTGTATCTGCATCTGGATGCACTGCATCTAACTGTACTAACTCTGTATATAGATCATTTGAATCCTTTGAATCAAAACTCTCATATGAAGAAGAGTTGGCATGTGCATGCTCATCATCTGTGACAGGTGTAAGAACAAAAGTGTCTGCATGCGGCTACTGAGGTACATGCAAGACACTTTCCTTGAATTGGACATTACGTGTAAGAACAAAGTACCTGCGACAAGGGCTACCGAGAGGTACATGCAGTACACTTTCCTTGAATTGGACATTACTCTCAATGATGAGCCAGTACATGGAAATATCAATGAGTCTATATCCTTTCACACCATCCAGGTATCCAACAAAAATACACTAACTTCTCTATGGATCAAGTGCCTTCCTCTTAGAGGGAATCATGTCCCATGCACGGAACCATAAAGATGTAAGTGGGTCACTTCCTCTATTTGAGGCCACCCAAGCCTCATAGGGTCTTATCCTTGAAAAATCTATGTGGAGATCTGTTTTGGATGTAGGTTTCTACAATTAAGTGTTTCATCCCATAATCTCCACGTATGTGACTTTTCATGTAGAATGGATTATGCCATCTCTTTTAGAGATCTATTTTTCACCAACAACATTTTTTTACTCATGAGGGCATCGAATCTTTCTGCGGAGTATACTGAACCGTGTGCTACAAATGAATCCCCGCCTCATGAAAAATATTTTGTTTCTCATGGTTGAAACACTCTCCCCTGTTATGTGTTCATAGGACTTTGATTTTATTTTCTAACTGTGTCTCAAAAAGGGCTTTGAAATATTTGAGGTGTTGAAAGACCTCTAATTTTTTCCCGAGAAAGAAAATACATGTGAAGCGTGAGAAATCATCAACAAAAATGAGCATGTACATTGCTTTACTGATTAATGGATGCAGAAAAGGGCCCATGAGGTCATTATGGTTCATATATAAAGGAAAGGAATCCTTCTGATTCTTTCCTTTGTCGAATTTATCTTGAGGGTGTTTTCCTAGAGCACATCCCTCACAAATTCCTTTGGAGAAGTGAATGTCGAGTAGACCATCAACCATTCCCTGTTGGCTAATTTGTTTCATTTACCTAAAATTTAAATGCTCGAACCTTTCATGCCATATCCTACTGCTTTAATCAAGATGGGTAAGCAGTAATGCAAAATCTGATTTCATAAATTCAAAAAATGTGTAGAGTCTAGATTGATGATTTACTTCACTGGTAAAAACCCCAGAATTGGTTTTCATGTCATAGATATCCACTACATCAGGTGTGAATATCACTCTCTTTCCAGTACCATAGTTTGTCATCTAATACACAGAGATAATGTTGAAATATATTTTGGGAACGTGTAGCACATTCTCGAAGCTTATGTTTGTGAGTTCAATTCTTCCTTTTACGATGACCTCGACTTGAGAGTTGTCCCCCATCAGAATAGTAGGACCTTTTCACACATCCAATGAAGAATACACGTATTTTGTGTCTTCCATGTGGTTTTATGCACCTAAATATATGATCCAAGCATAGCGACAGGAGTTGATGGAAATCAAAGCATGATTAGAATTTCCTTTCTTATGATTTTGATCTTCTGGCTTCTTCTTCTTTGTACCCTCAGGGATGCGATCTCCAAGGTTGTTTTTCTAAATTATTTGGGCCATTTTATTTGTATATTTTTTCATACATGGGTATTCTGGATGGAATTTTTTATGACAGTAAGTTCATTTCTCCCCTTTTCTTTCCTTTCCACCTTTTGATCTGGAGGCATCGTTGAAGGGTTTTGAGTACCCTTCCTTCCTTGTATTTGAATGTGATTTCCTTTTTTCTTTGTCTTTAGATTTATGATATTGATGACCACTACCATCTTGCACAATAAGTGCATGCGCCTTTGGGCCTTTGATTTTTCCCATATTGATGAGCTTGTTCTGATCTTGCGTTAGAGACTCGATAAAGGCCTCAAGAGAGGGCATCGTCCAAGAGGATCTAGAGGAGAATCTAATTGAATGAAATGTGGATACAAACACTGAGTATTCTGGACCAAGTTTGGAGAGAATGGTAAGAACCATTTGTTTTTCCTCCTTATATTTGTCAACCTTGCAAGCCTTGAGTTGCAACAACAAATCCTTATATTTGGTAAAGAAATCTTGGAGATTGTCAATGGTTTTTGGATCCAAAGTGAGAAATTCCACCTCTAGCACACGTCTCCTAATATCATCTTGTTTTAAAAAAATCCATTCCATGGTGGTCCAGGATTCATTCAGAGTTTTATAAGAGGATATGTGAAAGAGGAGTTCAGGAGAAATGAGACTGGAAATAGTTCCAAATGCTTCATCCATTCTATTTAGATACTTGGATTTTTCTATGGATGATGTGGGTTCTGTCTCCATGTTCATGGCTAACATGTATAGTACTCTTCCTCAAATATGCATTATCATATTCTCCTTCAATGGAAATAAATTGTACAGTGTAAGAATGAATTATTTTGGAAATTCCATTTTTTCGCTGTCTTCAATATTCGGTACCTGCAAAAATTATCTTGTGTTTATTTTACCTAGAAATACGTCGGCTTTGATACAATGTAAATGTGTTGAAACTACATAGAATATATCTAGATAGCAAATGAGATACACAATTTGCAGAGAAAATATGAGAAAAGAGAAGCAGGAGAGAAAGAATGGAAGAATTCTCATTAACCAAATGAATGAATGATAATTTACACATGATATACTCTGTATAACTCAACTAATGCGCATTAGAGGAGAATACAATGCACCATAGTGGTGGTCTAGATTGATCTGGACACACACCAACAGTTACGGGAGGAAAGTGCCACCTAGTCTAGTCTCTCAAATAGTTACGGGAGTGAACTACCACCTAGTCTAAGTTAACTAGTCTCTCAGTCTTCAGTTAACTAACTAAAATAGAGTGAAGTGAGGAGGAGATCAGGGGATCATAAGTAATGTTCTAGTCTGGTGATGAAACCAAGGAAAATGTGCATTAGCTGGTGATGATCCCAATGTTGTATGGTGATAATCCCAATGTGGCATCTAGACTCCACTCCACTGATCAAATTGAAGTGTGAACTGAAGAGAATATTTTCCTAGAGGAATATTCTCCCTAAACTATAGGAGAATGAATAATGACTAATAAAAATAGGGAAAATCTTAGGAAAAATAAATCCTAGGTGTGTGTGAAGTATCTCCAACATGTCAATCCTTCACCTAACCAATCCTTATGTACATTGTTTTCGCATAAATCTCTAGGATTCAATTACATTTTTGGTTTTCATTAGATCGATAATGAAGTGAGAATTGATAATAAGTCTTCCCTCGGATTTGGAAGATGGTTTCATTTTTATTTTAACCTTGCAGCGATAACCAGAGTTAAGCAGGTGCCTAACTCATTCTAGGTTTGGTAAAGGATACATAGAATCTTATATAAACTTTAAGTTGTTTTATTACTATTGGCATGTAGTGAGAAGACCCTAGATTAATCATTAGTACAAAAGAAAAACCCTTAGACATCGACCCTTTCAACATCACCTGCAAGCAAGTGAAGTCTCACTCGAGGCATCTAGAGGGGTTGCAGGAACCAATGTTCTGTAGTGATGAGGGGAAGTGAGGCATTCAACATGTCTTTACTGTGTGTATCATTTTCATCACTTAATAGTTACTTACCATGAAACATATTGTGTGTGTGACATTACTATACTTGAAATTCATTTATTTACCAGTTACTTTAATGCATGACATTATAACAACATATGCAAATAACACATTCATAATACTAAGCTTTCATAACTGCATAATATCAGTAACATAACCATTCTACTAAACATTCTACATATCACACACATAACATCACATCAAGACACAGGTTTTAATATGGTTCACCCCAATTTAGGCTACGTCCACAATGAATGGCTTCTTATTAGTAATTTATAGTCTTCTTACAATTGTGCACTATGCTTACAAAACGATGCAACAATAATCTTTACTCAAACGTTTCTAGCCGTTCTAATGCATCTCTATTCTGAACCCGAAAAACTGAGTCATAACATCCGAATACTTATCCAAAAACTCAGCTGATACACAATGCAACATAAATTTCCATTCTTCAAACCCCTATCTACCCTGACCCTTTACATATTTATACATCAAAATAAGGCTAAGCCCGTTACAAAATGTCACAAAAACCCAACAATATATAACCATTTTCCTTCTTTTACACGTCACTCTGTCACGTTTCCTCCTATCGTGCACTTTCACTCCTTAAATTCCTCTCTTGTCGTGCGCTCCGGTCCATATTCTAACTTCCCTTTATTCCTTGACTTATTATGGCACAAATCCTAAAAATTATCCAAAATGTATCTAAAACAGATATCAAACAGACCCTCAACACTCACCTATGGCTAGTTTCGAGCCACTTATGCCTTTTTCCTATTCTCCGTGAACTTCTAGAATGTATCTTTTACTTTCATGACCTTTCCCTTTACCTCTGTCTCCTTCTACAAATTTGTGTCAACTATTTAGGAATTACTTTGAGCCTGCATCTTCTCAACACTTTCTTCAACTACCTATTTGATTATACCTTGAGTGGCTACCAAGGTCATTGCCACTTTGTATGATTCTTCTTGTAGTACTTGGATTTGTTGCGTGTGAGCCTATTGCTCCTCCCTTAGCTGATTCATTTCTGAATACAGCTTCATGTTCTCATCCATTGTCGTTACCACCTCTGCTAGCAGTAATGTGCCCATTAGTGATTTGATTTTTTGTTCCTTTTCTTGTGTGGTGTGTATCTTGTGGTTGATCTCTTGTTGCTCCCTATATTTAGTTAGTTGCATCCAAATTCCCATGGCTTCTGTATAGATCTGAGAAAATTCTACCTCTAGGTTATTTATGCACTCCACAATTGTTGTCACTGTCTGTTTTCATTTCTCCCTTTCTCCGGGTAGAGTAATTGGTGCCATGCACACTTCTAATTCAAGTATACATGCATGAAATCCCTAAATAGCTTCACTTATCTTTGTTACTTGTTCTTCAACTAGGGACTTCATCTCTGTCCGAGCCTCTAGGAGTTCTTGGTAGACCTTCTCAAATTACTGTTGCATCCTTTCAACCTTCTGTGCATCCTCATCCCACTCCTTCTTGACATTGTTTTACTCTATATACTAGGCTACATTCACTACCTTAACCTTAACCAACTCGTTAGATATCTTTTCTGCGCATCTTGCATCACGCCCATCTACAATTCTTGCAATACATCTATCGATAGTTGAGATAACACTAAGTCAATGTGACCTAGTGCCCTTACCTGTTCCTACATCTCTATTGTGGGGAACTCTACCGCCCCTGTCGCTAACTTGATCAATCTTCATTCACCTACTACTGTTAATTACTGAGATATTGTCGATCCTCCCTCCTCATTATTTGTAGCTCTTGTTGTCTTCTCCTCCTCTGCCTATCAGACAAGTGATATTTTTGTTGCTTCTAGTAATTGACACAACTCTGCCATATTCTCTTGCATCCTTCTATGTATTTATTCATGCTAGTGTGTCTCATGCTGAAACACATCATCTGTGACTTATTTCACTTGATCACCGATATTTTCTAGTTCTTCCTCTGACAAGACTTCGATAGCCACTTCCTTAACGACTTTCTGCTTCATCTGTTGTGGTACGGATTTCCCCATCTCTAGTTCCTTCCTTTTCCTATCTGTGTGCAATGCTATTTTTTTTGTTGTTTCATCTGTATCATTGCCTTTTCCCTATTCATATCCTCCTTCTTCATCATCATCTATCTCTTGGAATTCTAGGTTTTGTTTCTCTAAGGGCCATGTGACTGTTGGTGGAATCTTCCACTTGTCGTCTTGATCTACCATGATATGGCTTATATTGTCCTTAGTTAATATATAATGTGTGGGCATCCATTGCTAGTATAGGTCCCTTTTCACTTGTAACACAGTTACCAACTTAACGAGTTCTCATTTTTCTAGAGTGGTTATTTTTACCCCTCAATAAAAAAGTGGCGCTACTGGTAGCACCGATTTTATATCCTAGGTTAAAATTACAACATTTTTCAAACCTGGCCTTTAAAACTCATTTATTTCTTAGAAAAACCTTAAAATCAACACCTAAATCAAAAGGTGATGCTATCTAAAACAAAATGTTTTTTTCCTAAATGTTAAAATTATAGCTCTTTATGACCTAATTAAAATTGTGGCCTTGACAACAGATCTCTACCCAAAGAAACAACCCAAAATTTGACCCCAAATGGTTACTTGAAAATTTATTTACTTACTAATTTTTTTTTTTAATTTACATTAAAAAATAAATAAATAGAAAGTAGAAAATCTTGACAAATATATATATTTTCTTAAATGAAAAAAAAAAAAACACATTTAAAAAAATACATTCAACCCCCCAAAAAAAGATTAAAAAACCAAGGTGAAAAGGAAAAATAACTAAAAAAAAAATAAGGAAAACAAATTAAACTTTCCTCCAAAAACAATAATTAAAAAAAAACAAAATTGAAAAAAAAAATCATTAAAAGCCTTAAAAACATAAAAATAAATGACAAAAAAAATACTTAAAAAAGGCTTACAAAAATGAAATTCAAACTAAAAATATTAAAAAGAAAAAAAAAATCTTAAACTCACACTTCAAAATTTAAAATAAAAAACCAAAACTTAAGAAAAAATTATTTTAAAAACAATATTTAAATAATAAAAAAACAAATTTAATACAATGAAAAGAAGAACTTAAAAATAATAATAATAATAATAAATTTTAAATATAAATTTTAAAATTTGTTGTCAATGGGTTGTTTAGGTGTGGCTTGGGTTGGGGGGCGATGCAAAGATTTTCTCTTTTCTATTTAGTTTTTTTTTAATGTAAATTAAAACAAAAAATAGTTAGTAAATGAATTTTCAAGTAACCATTTGGGTCTTATTTCGGGTTGTTTTTTGGGGTATAGATTTGTTTTCAAGGTATAGATTTGTTTATTTGGGTATAGATTTGTTTTCAAGGGATAGATTTGTTTTTTTGGGTATAGATTTGTTTACAAGTAACCTCATATTTTTTGTTTTGTTTTAGGTAGCATCACTTTTTGATTTAGGTGTTGATTTTAAATTTTTTCTAAGCATCTATATGAATTTTTAAGGCCATGCTTGAAAATTGTTGTAATTTTAACCGAGGCTATAAAAATGGTGCTACAGGTAGCCCTATTTTTTGATTTGGGTGTTGATTTTCATTTTTTTTATATGAAAAAATATGGATTTTAAGGGCTAGAGTTCTCATTTTCAGGTCAAAGTTCTCCTTAAGTCGGTAATTGTGTTTTCTACATACATATGGTGGTGCCTTTCCTTAAAGCATACAACTTCCTTATACATGTCGACCACTTGTGGTGGTATAAGGAATTTTATTTATAAATGTAAAATGAATCATTATTGTCCATATGTTGTGCCTTGTGTGTAGTATACCATAAGTCATGACATCACGTAGCTAGACATGGCTTATCCTTGACTCCCAAAAACTGTGTGTCATCTGGCTCCCTCCATGTTGATAGTGTTACTAGAATGAGTATCTAGGTATAGTGGAACTCAATACCATTATCTCGTTTCTCTTCATAATCAATCAGGATTTGGTTTAGTAAGAACATCACCTAGTTCATATGGATGCTCTCAACGCACATTTCAGCTGTTGCTATGACTGCTATCGGGACTTGGTATTTTATGCACTTTATTGACAATTTACAAGCTAAGGCTTGCGTCACAAACCTTACTGATGCAGCCCCCTACCTCGGCAATGTCCGTTGACCTCCCGGACACTGGATCGTTTTATGTCTCTGAGATGACGCAGCTCTTTCGGGTCCCTACTGGAACCTCCACTAAACAAATCCACATGCACAAATATGAAACTCAGCCCGCGCGTACAAGCCTAAGATGTGAGCTTCATCTTCACACAACCATGGGCCGTAACCACACACCTATACAAAAAGTGCGTTGCAGTTTCACATGTTGGGACTTTGCGAGTGAACCAACCCTGACTCCCCAACTTCTGAAACTTCAAAAAGAGCTTAATGAATTCTAGCTCCTCCTTTATCTCCACTGATGTGACCATTTTCCATGACCTGGGGCTCATCCTATGAGCGCGTCAGGATTTCGCGTATCGTGGATTTACAATGCAACTTATCTCCCTTCGCTCGATACCCGAAAGGCCGATATTCCTTTGCAACAAATCAATGATTACAACTCCCCTACGATCTGACGGTCCAGATCGTGTCGGTGGTTCCCCCTCTAAGAGTTTCCACCATCCGTTCAGATTATCTTGATGCTCAAATATCTGATGTGTGTGGATCTTTTCCACCTGTCACCCAGATCCAATGGCTAGAATGATTTAGCAAATTCATGTTTCACGAATTCTCACAAATCTTCTCTTTGACTTTTCTACTCTGCGAGTTAGCGAAATGTTGATCGCTTGCCACATGTCCTCCTGATGATGGATGGTCCCAATGAATTCGAGACATCGTGCTCCGACGATCTCAATTCTCAAACTGAAAATCCACTTTAGCGTTTCCCTAGAGTGTGAGATCTGTTTATTAATGTCTCCTCCCAAATCAATGACGCACGACTCTTCGGCTCTCCGTGCTTTTTGTGTTTCAAGTCTCAACTTCTGCCTTCCTCCAAATCTTTTGAGCTGCTGACACGTAAACCCCTTGGCTTCAATGTTCCAGATATTCTTTGGCTCTCTGGCTCACGCTTGATCAATCGGATGGTTGAGATTCCACCTCGGCATTTCAGGACTCTGGACTTCGGGAATCTCAAGTTTCAAGCCACTCTCCCTCCTGAGCTTACAACAACCAA
>SNQJ01S0015005.1:205115-230736 GCA_010110895.2 Picea sitchensis | reverse complement strand
TTTCCACCTGTCACCCAGATCCAATGGCTAGAATGATTTAGCAAATTCATGTTTCACGAATTCTCACAAATCTTCTCTTTGACTTTTCTACTCTGCGAGTTAGCGAAATGTTGATCGCTTGCCACATGTCCTCCTGATGATGGATGGTCCCAATGAATTCGAGACATCGTGCTCCAACGATCTCAATTCTCAAACTGAAAATCCACTTTAGCGTTTCCCTAGAGTGTGAGATCTGTTTATTAATGTCTCCTCCCAAATCAATGACGCACGACTCTTCGGCTCTCCGTGCTTTGTGTGTTTCAAGTCTCAACTTCTGCCTTCCTCCAAATCTTTTGAGCTGCTGACACGTAAACCCCTTGGCTTCAATGTTCCAGATATTCTTTGGCTCTCTGGCTCACGCTTGATCAATCGGATGGTTGAGATTCCACCTCGGCATTTCAGGACTCTGGACTTCGGGAATCTCAAGTTTCAAGCCACTCTCCCTCCTGAGCTTACAACAACCAATGACTGTGATTCATCCTAGCAATCCGATGCTTAGTCTTCGCTCCCAGTAATCTGATGGCTCACGATTTATCTCACAGATTGGATGGTCGATATTCTATTTCGGGTCTCCGGACTTCAGGAATCTCAAGTCTCAACCCCGATAGCTTCTCTCCTTTGTACGCGAAGTACTAGGGTTCGAGCACTTCCTTATGATATGATGACTATTGATCTTATTCCCTATGATCCAACGATCACGGTCATTCTTCCTCCTGAAATTATGATATCTCTCCACCTTGGAAGATTTATCCACTTTCAAAGGTTTCAAACCTTCGTTCTCTCGACGAATCTGTCTCTGAGACTTCGCCAAAAAATTTGAAAAGTGTTATATCTTCTGAGTATCTATCCTTGAAAGGATTTCGATCTCCCACGCACAGCTTGCATTCTTGGGATTTCGAATAACTCAGTTCGAAGGATTTTCTTGAAAAGAAAATGCTTATTAGATATCATTTACGTGATTAACTTTGTAGTGTAATTCATTAATCTATGACCCATATGCATGAGTATTAGTCGCAACTGACCAATAATTCTCATGATCTGAATAGTCCACTTAGCACTCATTGCATCGGGTGATGCTCACAGGGGTGAAGAAATGGGATTGAAACTGGCGAAACAAATCACATAGCATCAATCATCACTTCTGGGGCTTGCACTCGGTAACCAAGACTTCCCAGGTGGTCACCCATCCGAAGACGCCTCTGGCTCAAGTGCACTTAACTATCGAGTTTTCCCCACAATCAAGACCACTTAGCTTGCTATCCAATTTGAAAAACCTCAGCAAGTATTGTTCCTTATGAACTATCCAATTAGAGCTCCCTTCACTCTTATTATTTAAGCATAGAGGGCCTTTCACAGTGAAACATACTATATATCATTTTCAGGATTAACTGCGTAGTGTAATTCATTAATCTATGACCCATATCCATGATTATTAGTCGCAACTAACCAATAATTCTCATGATTTGAATAGTCCACTTAGCATTCATTGCATCGGGTGATATCTAATATGTTTCACTACAAAATCCCCCTTATGCTTAAAGAAAATGCTTCTCGCCCACCTGGCATTCTTCTACGCTGGTTCTTCGAAGCTTGTTGGATTCTTGACACCATGCACACCTTGCACTTGGTATGAGTTTCTCTGATTCTCTCTGAACTTCTCTTAGTCAATCCAAGACTCAATCGATGCATTCCTTGTGTTCAAGATGCACACCTTGCATACAAATATCAGAAGAGAAACGATTGAAACTCAACCAGCTTCGTCACGAACTCATAGAGTTAATATCTCGAACAATCATAGATGAATGAACAGTAAAAAATCATACACACAGAATAAAATTCATTTAATCAAACTTGAAATGAACACAGTCCAAGGATTTGGGACAATTTCTTCCTGTTCCATTCATTCATGAAAAAAAAAAGACATAGTGGTTCTGCTACTCTACTTTTCTCTACTGATCTCTCTTACAATACTCATCCATTCTAATCTATTACAATGTAACAATTAACTATCTAAGGACCAGCTCCACGAGCTCTCTCATCTTGTCTGAAATCTATCCTATCAAATTCAAATCTATTACCTACTCTATCCTATTACAATAACTACTAGTTATTTCCAGATAGAGTCAACACTCCATATCTTCATTTCTTACAGTCCTTCAAGACTTTACAAACAAGTTACATCTTTAAATTGTTGCTTACAAAATATCTCAACAACCAATTAAATCTTGAGTTAAATGTTTGATTTGAAATTTTGTCATTGCTGAGATGTCATTCGTCTGCCTCCACGCATGCATTGTTGACTTTGAAGGCAGTGCTCCTACATCATACTCCTCTGGTTAAAAACTTTCATGGAATCCTGCGCATGAGCTCCTGCACTGTCTTTCCATGCTTCAAAATATCAGGTTCTGTGACCCAACTTACATCTTCCATTGGATGATCTTTCCACTTCACTAAGTATTCAGGATATGTATTTCTCCTGGTTTTCCTTCCACTCCTCTATTCAATAATTTTCTCCATCTGAGGTTTTTCCGTAGTGGGTAATTTCTCTTCCCACACAATTTCTTTCTGATCATCTAATTCTCCCGCTTCATCTCTCTTGTAAGGGTATAGGTCTAAAACATTGAATATCGGTGATATCCAAACATTGTTTAGCAACTGAATCTCATAAGCATTGGCTGCAAACTTTCTGAGAATCCTGCATGGTCCTATCTTTTTCATCTTTAACTTGTTGTATGTTCCCCTTGGAAACCTCTCTTTTCTCAAATGAGATAAAACTTCATCCCCAACTTCAAATTGAACTTCTCTCCTCTTTTGATCAACTCTGATCTTGTATTTGTGGTTGTTGTCGTATAACTGCTCTCTGATTCTGTCATGAAGTTTCTGCATTTCTGTTGAAAAATCCTTCACTCCAACACTTCTGAACTCATCTTGATTCAAATATATCAACTCTGTAATCCCTCTTGGTTGTACAACAGACACAATTTCATATGGACGTTTTCCTGTGCTCCTGTTCACTGAATTGTTAAATGAAAATTTTGCCTATGCCAGAAGCTGATCCCATTGTTGACCTTGCTTAGTGACTAAACTTCTCAATAAGTTATTGAGACTCATTTTTACTACTTCAGTCTATCCATCTATCTAAGGGTGATATGTTGAACTAAAGGACAAGTTCATCCCTAGCCTCTTCCATAGAGTCCTTCAAAAGTGTCCTACAAATTTGGTGTCCCTGTCTGAAACTATGCTCCTCGAAAATCCATGTAGTCTCACGAATTCTTTGAAAAAAAATTTGGCAATGTGTGTGGCATCACTTGTTTTATGGCATGGTATGAAATGTGACATTTTTTAGAATCTGTCCACCCCAAAAAATATGGAATAACTCCCTTTTTGAGTTCTGGGCAATCCCAAAATAAAATCCATACTGATTGCATCCCACAACCTCTTTGGCATTGGTAATGGCTGATACAAACCAGTGTTTTGTTGTCTTCCTTTTGCATAGTGACAAATTCTACATTTGTTCGCAAACTTTTTCACCTCTTCCCTCATGCTCTGTCAATAATATGAATTGCTCAGTTGTGCAAATGTCTTATCGTGACCAAAGTGTCCAGCTAAACCTCCATTGTGTTTCTCTTTCAGTAGGTTGTCTCTCATTGAGCACTTCAGATTGCATAATTGGCTTCCTTTGAACATTAATCCATCCTGAATCAAATATTCAGTCCATGGGCTTTTGTCTCCCAATAAATTATTCGTGCATACCTCATAAGCTTCTTTGAAATCTGCATCTTCTTTATATATCTCCTTGAGGTGCTCGAACCCCAAAGTCTCCACTTGGAATTCCTATACAATCAAACTCCTTCTTCTCAAAGAATATGCAACTTTGTTAGCAGTTCCAACAATGTGTTTAATAACAAAAGTAAAATTTTGCATAAATTATACCCATTTTGCTTGCTTCTAATTCAACTTTTCTTGCATAGTAATAAATTGCAAAGCTTGATTATCACTTTATAATACAAATTATTTAGGAATTAGATAATGCCTCCATTTTTTCAAAGCTTGAATCACCGCATAAAATTCCTTGTCATACGTGGAATACTTTTTCTTGCCATCATTCATTTTCTCACTGAAATAAGTAACTGGCCTATTGTCCTGACTCAAGACTGTTCCAATAGCTAATCCACTTGCGTTGCATCCACTTTCTCTGTGATCTTCTATTTCAACACTTTGAAACTTTTTTCAGCTTCCTCTGTACAACTGAAGGACTTGTGTTTCTTCTTCACAGTGTCCAACATGGGTGCGCATATGCCACTGAACTTTCTGATAAATTTTCTATAAAAACTATCTAACCCATGAAAAATTCTTACCTCAAATAGGTTTCTCGGCGACGACCACTCTCCGATCGCTCTCACTTTTTCTGGGTCTATCTTCAATTCATTTGAAGAGATTACGAAACCCAAATATATGAGCTCCTTTTTCATAAAATAACTTTTCTTCATATTTATCACCAACTTCTCTTACTACAACCTTTCCATCACTGATGTCAAATGTCTGAAGTGTTCTTCCTTTGTCTTACTGAAGATGAGTATGTCATCCATATATACTATGAAATTTTTTCCTATGAAGTCTTTCAATAATTCATTCATTAACCTCATAAATGTGCTTGGTGCACTTGTCAACCCAAACAACATGACCAACTATTCAAACAATCCTTCATTTGTCTTGAATGTTGATTTCCATTCATCTCCCTCTCTAATTCAGATTTGATGATATCCTCTCTTCAAGTCTATATCGGAAAATTGGCTTGCTCCACTCAGGAATTCCATCAAATCATCCATCCTTGGTAAAGGAAATCTGTACCTAATGGTTATCTTGTTGATGGCTCAGGAATCTGTACACATTCTCCATCCTCCATCTTTCTTTGGACTTAACACAGTCGGTATTTCACATGGGATTAGGCCCTTCCTCACTAACCCTTTATCCAACAACTCCTCGACTTGATTTTTGACCTCCTCATTCTCTCTAGGTGTCAACCTATAAGCTGCTTTGTTTGGTAAACTAGCTCCTAGAATAAGGTCAATATGATGGCTTATGCTCCTAATGGGTGGAAATGAGTGTGGTAGCTCATCCACGACTATATCAACAAAGTTTTCTATCAGCTCTTGGATTTCTATAGGTAATTATTCTACATAAGTATTCGTAAGGATAACTCTAGGCTTCCTCACTACAATAAATTCCATTTCCTTATCCTTCTTGAATTCATTCAAGAACTCCTTCCCACTCATGAGAAGTATGCTTGAATTATATTCTCTCTTTTTCTCTTTGTCTTCTATGGGTAACACCATATGTGTCTTACCATTTTTCTCTAAGGTATATGTATTCTTCCTTCCATCATTAATAACCTTTCGGTCATACTGCCATGGTCTCCCCAATAAAATATCACAGACATCCATAGGAGTTACATCACATAATATTTCATCTTTGCAACCTCCTATTTTAAATTAAACTTGCCATTGTTGACTTACCATTACTTGATGCCCTTTATGCAACCACGATACATATGGATTTGGATGTGAAGTTATCTTCAATTCCAACTTATCCACCATCTTTGTGGATACTAGATTGTTAATGCTTCCACTGTCTATGATCACCTTGAAAACTATGTCTTTCGACTTGCAAGCAGTTCTAAACAGGCTTGTCCGCTAAACTGGTTCCTCTGGTTCCTTTTTTGGTTTAATAAAGATCTTCCTCATCAGGAGATTTCTCCCTCCTTCTGCTTCTTCTTCTTCCACATTCTTCTATGCTTTGGCAATGTGTGTCTCTCCTCCTTCTCTCTTTCTATCTGGGCATTCCCAAGATTTGTGTCCTTCTTTTCCATAGGTATAACATTTAACCATGCATCCTTTGCCTCTTCCTCTTCCTATACCCCTGGAAAAAGAACTCATTCCTTCATACTATCCTTCTTTAGAACTTCCACCTTTCTCATGGTGACTATGTTGTTTGTCATCTTCAGGCTTCGACTTCTTGAACTTTTCTCTGCTACTTCCCTTGCCTTTGCTTGAATTTCTGCCTCTGCTTCATTGGCTTTGCTTCCTGGCCAATTTTTCCTCATCTTTCAAGGCTGCTTGATAAGAATCCTCAACCTTACTAATAGACATCATGATGATATCCTCGTGTATTTCATATCTTATCCCATTGATATGTTCGACTGTCTTTTCATCTTCATTATCTTTCTGTCTATGCCTAATGTTCAGTCGGTAAAATTATTCAGTGTACTCCTTCACTGATAAACCCCTCTATTTCAGGTTCTGCAATCTTCTGTAAATATTGATTTGGTAATCCTTCATCATAAATTTGGCCTTCAGTTTGGCTACCATCCTATCCCAGTTTTTTATTTTCTACTTACCATTTCTCATGCGTTCGTCTTTCCTTTCATCCCACCATAACGCTACATGACCTTTCAGTCTTGTCACTGCATGCTTCACCATATTGTCTTATTCGATATCTTCATAATCGACGTACTTTTCCATAGCACGTACCCAATCTAACAATTCTTCAACTTCTAAATTGCCTTCATACATAGGTACCTCTATTCTTGCTCTAGCTCCTATCTTCAAAACAACTTTTATTAAGTGGTCTTGTGCAACATCCTCTACTACATTTTCTTCAACCTCTGCTTCTGCTTTGTTCTCAGCTTCACTGACATCAATAGTATYTGGTGCTCTTCTCTCTGATGTCTCCATGATTTTCAATCTCATTCAGAGTCTCCTCATTTCTTCTTCCATTTCTGCATTCACTATGCGCCTTCTAGGTGGCATGATTTCACCGCATCGCCTACAAATAGAAACCAAATTTMTTTGATACCAAAAATGATACCAACTTTCCTCCTTTCTCTTTTTTTCTATTGTCTGCAAACAAAATTAAAATCTCACTCTGATACCCCCTRATGTAGTCCCCTACCTCAACAGGGTCCGATGACCTCCCGATCACTGGATCGTTCTAAGTCTCTGAGATAAAGAAACTCTTTTGGGTCCCTACTGGAACCACTAATAAGCAAATCCACAATCCCAAATATGAAACTCAGCCTACRCGTACAAGCCTCAAATGTGAGTTTCATCTCCACACGACCATGGTTCGTAACCGTAGGCCTATACAAAAGGCACATCATGGTTTCGTGTGTCTGGACTTTGCAAGTGAACCAAACCTGACTCTCCGACATTCGAAACTCCCAAAATAGATTAACGAATTCTAGGTCCTCCTTTATCTCTACTCATGTGACCATTCTCCATGATCTGGGGCTTATCCTCTAAGCGCGTCAGGATTTTTCATATCGGGGATTTACGATGCAACTTATCTTCCTTCACCCAATACCCAAAAGGCCGATATTCCTTTGCCATGAATCAATGGTTCCAACTCCATATGATATGACAGTCTAGATTGCATCGAAGGTTCCCCCTCTAAGAGTTTCCACCATCCATTCAGATTTTCCCGATGCTCAATTCTCTGATGTGTGTGGATCTCTGCCACCTGTCACCCAGATCCAATGGTTGGAATGATTTCGTGAGTTCATGTTTCACGAATTCTCACAATTCTACTCTTTGAATTTCCTACTCTGCGAGTCAGCCAAATGTTGATTGCTTGCCACCTTTCCTCTTGATTATGGACGATCCCAAAGACTTCAAGACTTTGTTCTCTAGCGATCTCAATTCTCAAACTGAAAATCCACTTCAACTTTTCCCTAGAGTGTGAGATCTTTTGACAAGTGTCTCCTCCCAAATCAACGACTCATGACTCTTCAGCTCTCCACTATTTGCGTGTTTCAAGTCTCAAATTCCGCCTTCCTTAAGATATTTCAAGTTGCTGACATGTAAACCCCCTTGCTTCAACAGTCTAGATATGCTCTGGTTTTCTGGATCACGCTTGATCAATCGAATGACTGAGATTCCACCTCGGCATTCTGGGACTCCAGAATTCAGGAATATCAAGTTTCAAGACACTCTCCCTCTAGATTTTACAGCAACCAATGACTCTGATTCCTCCTGGCGATCCAATGCTTAGTCTTCTCTCCCAATAATCTGATGATTCACGATCTATCTCACGGATTGGATGGTCGAGATTCTATTTCGAGTCTCCGAACTTCGGAAATGTCAAGTCTCAACCCTGATAGCTTCTCTCCTTTGTAAGCGAAGTACTAGGGTTTCAACACTTCCTTTTGACCCGACAACTATCGATCTTCTTCCTTATGATAAAAAGATCATGGTCGTTTTTCCTCCTGAACTTATGATATCTCTCCGCCTTGGAAGATTTATCCACTTTCAAAGGTTCCAAACCTTCTTTCTCCCGACGAATCCGTCTTTGAGACTTCTCCAACACTTGTGAAAAGTGTTATCTCTTCTAAGTTTCTATCCTTGAAAGGATTTCGATCTCCCACGCACACCTTGCATTCTCAGGATTTCGAATAACTTAGCTCGAAGGATTCTTTTGAAAAGAAAATTCTTCTCGCCCACCTAACGTTCTTCTATGTTCGTTCTTCGAAGCTTGTTGGATTCTTGATGTTGTGCACACCTTGCACCTGGTCTGAGTTTCTTTGATTCTCTATGAACTTCTCTGAGTCAATCCAAGACTCAGTCGATGCACTCCTTGCATTTGAGATGCACACCTTGCATAGAAGTATCAAAAGAGAAACGATTGAAACTCAACTAGCTTCGTCACGAACTCATATAGTTAATCTCTCGAACAATCATACATGAACGAACTGTAATAAATCATACACATAGAATAAAATTCATTCAATCAAACTTGAAATGAACACAGTCCAAGTATTTGGGACAATTTTTGTCTATTCCATTCATTCGTGAAAAACAAAATACATAGTGGTTCTGCTACTCTATTCTGCTCTACTGAACTCTCTTACAATAGTCATTCATTTTGATCTATTACAATGTAACAATCAACTATCTAAGGACCAACTCCAGGAGCTCTCTCATCCTGTTTGAAATCTATCCTATCAAATTCAAAGCTATTACCTACTCTATCCTATTACAATAACTACTAGTTATTGCCAGATAGAGTCGACACTGCATATCTTCATTTCTTACAGTCCTTCAAGACTTTACAAACAAGTTACATTTTTAAATTTCTTTTTACAAAATATCTCAACAACCAATCAAATTCTGAGTTAAATGCTTGATTTGAAATGCTGTCATTGCTGAGATGTCATTCGTTTGCCTCCATGCGTGCACTATTGACTTTGAAGGTGATGCTCCTGCATCACTTACTGTCAGGTCACATATCCTCACGAAATCTAATCCAGTCTATCCTCATAATGTAGATAAATTCTCCTTCATGCTCTCATATATATCCTTTTCATCCTTCCTCTTGAAAAATAATAATGAGGGGCCCTCCCATTGCGATGGTAGGCTGATAATGCGCACGATCGGGTCTTTATTAGTGGAGATTAGTCTATCAAGCCACAAGTAGCCTCTGTGCACATAGATCAACAACATATTGATGTAAGCATTAATCTTTGGTCTCCTTTGAAAACGTGGCATGTTAAATTGGTTAAGAATACATGCTTTCTACAACCCCCTAGCCCAAATCTAAGGATCTATGACTATCATTTTTGTTTCAAAGATAATTTATTTCTTCAAGTACATGCTGAGAACTAAGTCTGGAAACTTATTCTCATTCGTAATGTCATGGTCGACATATTTTAACCCTAGTATCAAACTTAGCATATCTTCTTCCACAATCACTCCCTCTAGAATCTTGGGCTCCATGAGTGGGTACTTCACGTCTTTCTGTAAGTTAACCAATTTTGCATATGGATTTCTCAGTGGTATGTAATCCCTAAGGAATCACAATGCTGAGGAGGATACCTCTATTATCTCTTCAAATACAAGTGTCATTTCTAGTTGATTACATTGTTTCTTTGGTACGGATGATGAAGTCGTTTTTGCCTTGGGTGGTGCCATCTTCCTATGCAACTATTTTCTACATAAAATTGGGCTCTGTAAGTTGGCTCTACAACTCAGCTCTTTATGGGTATAGTGATTGAAAATAATATTCCCCCATCAACCATTTGCTTAATTTTATACCTAGTCACCAGCTGTTAGTTTCCTTTCACACCTAAACTTACCATCTCATCCACTAGTTCTTTACATTTGTTATTTTTCGTAATTATTCATTAACTCTATATGTTTGGTGAATTATCCGTTAGATTCTGTAGTTTGTCAAAATATTCTATCCAATCTTCATTTATGGTTACACAGTGCCACTGCTTCGGCATTATAGTAGCTCTTTATTGCTAGTCCCATCATGGATTGTCTTAAATGATCTTATCTATTATCTGTACGATCTCTTCTCTTTTCAAGAACTCTTCACTCCGTGTACTCTCTCCTCTCTGTGTGATATTTATTCCTTCATACATGCACTCTTATTCCTTCTTCTTTCTCTTCTACGACATTTTCCTGATTTTCCTTAACTACTTGGACTCTTCAATTTTCTACTTCTTCCCCTAACCATTTTCCTACTTTTTCCCATTTTACTTGATTTTTCTTTCTTTTTATACCTTTTCTTTATACATTACACTATGATGCAAGTTCTATGGTACATAGCCTGCACAATTCGCCTAGTGAATGGAAGGGCAATTATCCTTGTACAGTTTTAGTTGACTCCCATTCACTAGTCCTTCCATGACTTCTCCATCCAATTGTTCTAGTTGCACAAAACCTGCTTCAGTCACATAGTTGATCATGTATGGACCTATCTAGTGTGTCTTGAACTTTCCATGGTGTTGTAAGAAATTACTATCATAAAGTAGTACTAAATCTCCCATATGGAACTTCTTCTTCTTGATCTGTCTATCATGCCATGATTTTTCACTTTCCTTCTATATTTGTTGATGGAACCCTACAACAAATCAGTATTCCTCTAATACCAGTAACCGTGAGAGTCTTTATTCTACTGCGTAGGAAACTTTGAGGTCTGTCATCACATCAATACGAAAACTCAACACAAGAAATTTCATGGGCATGACTGCGTACTTACCATATGCTAGTATAAAGGGTGTTTGACTTGTCAACTTATTTCACATAGTTATATAATACCATAGCACTGCAGGTATCCTTAATTCCTAGTCATCTTATCCTACATTGCATACCTTTGTCAATGCATTCTCCAATATATTATTGAAGGTGTCCATAGTTCCATTTTATTAAGGGTGATATTGAGTGCTCTTTTGATGTTGAATCTGGAGCTCTTTTTTCAATGTTTCAATTTTATTGTTCAAAACGTGAGTCCCCTGATCGCTCATAAGTACTTTAGGACACCCAAACCTTGTAACTACGTTCTCAAATAAGAACCGTGTAGTTGTATTCGCCCAACAATATTTAACAAGCTCTGCCTCTGCCCATCTTGTCAGGTAGTCTATCACAGTAATTATGTACTTGTCTCATGATCTCCTTGCACGTGGATTCGCTTGTCTGATAAAATCCACTACCCATTTGTCAAATTCCTGCAAGGTGACTTGCGTATTCAAATGAATTTCATCCCTTTCTGACGACCTTCCTACGCTCTGAAAAACATTGCAACTCTGAAAATATTCCTTAGCGTCCTTATGGAAGGTGGACCACCATATCCCTACATGTAATATCTTCTTATATGTTTCATTTCTTTCTTAATGACCTCCTACAATTCCATCATGCACCTTTTCTATGGTAATTTGCCTTTTATGTCCTAACGCACATTGTCATAGTATCCCATCTATGCCTAAATTATATAGATTTCCTGTGATCAATTGATGATCCACTGGTTTAACCACAAATTTCTTCTTTTATGCTAATGCCATGTCATATGTAACAATTTATGTCTCGTGGTTGCCTACCATTGGAATTGAAAATAATTGCACAACTGGTAAACTATCGTCTAGGTTCCTTGTGTCTTCTCTTTTCAGTATTCGTGACAAATGGTATGCTCCTACATTCAGTTTCCCTGGCTTCACAATAAATTTGAAACCATACTCATGGAACAATAATAACCATCTGCAAATTCTCCCCCGCCCAACACTCGCTTGTTCACTAGGTATCACAATGTAGAGCGGTCTGTATACATCTTGAAATGGGACCAAAACAAGTAGTTTATGAACTTCTGCAAGGCATAAACAATTACCAAGCCTTTCCTTTCTATCATCATGCAATTCTTCTCAAAAGTAGACAAATTCCTTCTAGCAACTTAGGAAATTGGATGGTCTGGCTCTCCCTCTCCGTCTGGGATATCACTACACTTAGGGTTATCGACGATGCATCCAAATGAATATAAAACTCTTTCTTCCAATTTAGGAACACCAAAATGGGCATAGTTAATAACTCCTGCTTCAATACATCCAAACCCTTATAACAATCTTCATTCCACTGAAACCTAGCTTCTTTCTTTAATAATTTTCACATCGGAGTTGTAATCTGTGCATATCCTTTAATAAATTTACAATAATATCTTGTATGACCTAACGTCGCTCTCAATTGTCTTACAAATGTAGGTGGTGGAAAATTAACAATTACTTATATTTTTCAGGATCAACCAACAAACCTTGCTTGCATACCACATGACCTAACAATATCCCAAATGGTGCGCGGAAAATAAAATTCTTCAAATTTAATGATATCGGATATTGTCTACATCTATCAAGCATCAACCACATAGTTTTTATGTGATATTTCAGTAAGATAAACACATTCCAATCATCTAAGTACACTTCAAGAAACTTGCAGGTGCATTATTTAACCCAAATGGAATCACTGTATACTGGAAGCTTCCCCATTATGTTGCAAATGTCATCTTATGTATGTCTTCTGGCGCAATATTAATTTGATGGTATCCTAGGAATCTATTAGTGAATGCGTAGACCTCCTTCCCTCCTACGTTTTCTAACACTTCATCTGTAAAGGGGGTCGGAAAAGGGTGATGTAAATAGCCCTTGTTCAATTTCCTTAGGTCTACACAAAATATAATACCCCATGTTTTCTTATCTTGAAATACCATTGGGCTTATCCATTCAGACTCTATGACGGGCTCAATGACACCAACTTCTATAATTTTTTCAAGCTCTTCTTTCACTTTTTCTTTTCACTTCAGATTCAACTGGTAATGTCTATGTATTACTAGCTTAACATCTAGCTTTAACAAGATCTTCATCTCGCCTAATTCCCCAGCTATCCCCTTCATCTCTGAAAAATTTGTCAAAAAGTGATCTTGATATTCGCGTAATAAGTCTGAAATTTTTTCAGTAGTCTCATCGTCCAATAGTCACCAATATTTGTGAACTTGGGATTATATTTCATGCAAATATTCACTTTGCGCACACTTAATGACTTTTCATATGCATCAGATTCAATTTCTGGACCAACTATTGCATGCTCCCTCAAATCTCCGGTACTTTCACATTTCTTGGGTCTTTTTCCTCTTGATAGTCTTTAGTAACATTGTAGCATTCCATTAGTTCATAGACTGTCGCAGATTCTATGTGTGTTGTACATGCAAGTACTATTTCTATATCATATTCTTCCATAAAAATATTACTTTTAATGACTTACAAAGTTGCATCTATTAAAGGTGACTCAACTTCAAAACTAAATGTTACGTTGAAATTTCGGGTGATCTCTTTCCAATATGTTATCCCTATGTGCACTTCTAGTTATAGGTACCAGTTCTTGTGAACCATCTCAAGTGTATGTATGAATTTGTGTGTCCATTCCTACTTTGGCACTTGTCTCCAAGTTTTCATACACTACGTAACATGATCTGTGGGAATGCTCATCCCTGTATACATGTGCATAATTTATTTTGTTCCAAATCTGATCTGCATCAGCCTTTTGCAGTGCTGCTAATCCCCTAATCCGTCCTTTTGTGTTTCCCACCATCTCGTTGGGGTTGTTGTTAGTGAAACATCTAATTCCAACAATCTTTATTGTTCGAGTACATGCAATTCAAATTCTTTTACGAAGGAACTTACCTCAATTAATCCATCAAACCTTGGTGTATCACATACCTATGTTCTGATCCAGTGCAAAGAGAAAGTAATCCAAGCACATCTTCTGGTCGATACTTCATGCAACCTGTGCTACCAATTTTGAATTCCTTCCTCTGAATATGATGCACAAGAGCTAATGATTCTCCAACTAAGTGTACCATTTGTAGTAGGGTTGGTGTAATCACCCATGCACGTGGTCATATTATACAGGTTACCAATTTATTTTCTCATGGCTTCCACATACCTTCTTTCTTTTGTGGGTTCTAATAGCACAATGACATTTAATCCTCCTCCAAAAATAATTTCCCTCTTCTTCAAGTTAATAATCGTCTGGCTGTCAAAGGCCTAATCTAGCCTGAGAAATGTTGGATACAACTGAGTATTATCCATGATCTCAATGACCTCAAAGTCGGCTATGATGCACACTCCAACTAAGTTAACAATTTCTCCTACCAGTCTCCTAATCGGTATTATATTATGTTGGTTTTCCAGCCTCAACTTAACAGTTGACCGAATTGTCTTGGGTTTCCCCATCATTTACCATGTTTATCTTGGAAGAACATTTACATCTTATCCTAAGTCCATGATCACATTATCCATGTCATACTCTCCTACCTATGCACTCAATCTAAATTATTTGTTTGTCCTCTTCTTGCACAATACTTGGTTCACTGCTCTCTATATCGTAGGTACTTCTCTATCTTGGCTGCAATGATCAATCATATCGCGCAATTCAACGTTGTTTCATCCTTCATAAACTCTGAAAAAAAAATTAGAAAGTCTTTCAGAGTGTTTAACTTCTTGACTGACCTTTATGGAATGGTACGATCATATACTGATGACATATCCTAAACTAGTGGCACATTTGATGTTGATTCTATCTAGTCTGGTCCTATTATCTCCTTCTTGGCTTGTTGATATGTCTCTTTCTCTTTCTGCAGACTAAATTATGCAATACACTAAGTTGTTTTCCTTATCCATTGCTCAATCCCCTTTCCCTCTTCTATCGCATCCTCTCCAGTTCTCATTCCACTGCGTGTAACAATTGTTATTATGGGTTTATCATCGTGCTCCTCGACTACTATCATCTGTATATTCTTATTCTCTATAAAAACCCTCTTGATACATTCAACAATGCGTGAGAAAATACAAAATATGAACATTAATTATGATAATCATAGTGTAATTTTTTTTTGTTTAACTGATCATAAATAAGTAAGCATTTACAAATAGACAAAATATTCAATTTGAAAAATATAATCAGGTACACGCAACCATTTTCAACATCAATACTCATTAATTAATTCTATACATTTCCTATGCAAATTACAATTTCAATTTATCAAGAAATTTCTTGAATGTATGATACTAATTTCAAAAGGAATCTATCTAATGAGGCAATAGTGTAAAAGTATAGGAAACTATCTACCTTACTTATGGTTCTGGAACTTGTGCATTAATTTATTTATGTCAAATGAGCGATCGTATTTTATATTCCAATAAATCATTAAATAAAATAATTAATATAATTCATTAAAATCAAAGCATTAACATATAAAATCATTAATATAAATCATTAGTCCATTACACCTTCTATTTCATTAATATAACTAATATATATATATTGTAATTATATATTTCATTAATATAATTAATATATATACTGTAATTATAATATTAATATATATATTGTAATTATATTATATATAGAGAGAGAAAATCTAATCGTATATATAGAATGATTTCTACTCTTATTAGTAATGAGTACATGCTAGTTAAAAATACTCTTAGATTTCTAAGTCTTTTGCACATTTCGCTTTCTTATTGATGAGGATCACTGGAGGAAAATCTGCACTTGGAAGTTTACAAGGCAAGGCAAGTCAAGTCTAGTCTACAAGCTATTGCTTTACTGGTGTGCATGAAGAAACAGAAACTTAATAGTAAGCCAATCCTTGTAATTGCTCGAAAAGGTACTCTTCCTGGGTGGGATCAGGAATTTTGAATGTGGGGATCATATCTAATTGCTATTCTTTCTCTTATTATCTACAGTCCACACCAGCATATTCACAATTACAATTTTCGCATAACAAACTATATCCTCTACGTCGAATTGAATGCATCAACGAAAACCACATTCACTAAAGCCCTCAGTGATGGAATTACATAGAAAACAAATAAAAATAAAATAAGAACTTCAAAGCATAGGAAAAATTACATAAAAAAATACTATCTTAGTAATCAAGAACACTCATTCCTTACACATTCGATGTACAGATTCAAATTATGCCTAACATTCAATAACTAATAATTGCGCAATGAGAATGCCAGTGATAAGAAATCAGGTAACAACAAAAACTTAGATCAATATCGCAATGAATTTTGGATCTAATGGTGCCTTAGGATACCATTGATTTTAAATGGAGGCTGCAAACTTTAGAACTTTCAGAACATCCATTTTTATTAAAATTGATCAAATTTTTGTATTAGTTAGCTCAACGAAAATATTCAGAACCGACATTCACAGAGCAGACGATATACCCTTTTGTTATAATTCAAATTTTCTGATGCTAATCATAAATATTACTTGAAAGAAAAATAACGTCATGCAAATTTTATTTCATGCAGGAACTTAATCTATTACTTGTAGCACACTACATATAATCCACTTCGTCAATCATAAAAATAGGAAAATATATATAACTGCAGGATTTTTTTTATCATTTACCAAGACATTCATTCCATACTTATTCAGTACATAGAGATTGATATTATTTTACACAATAAATAACTATAAACTAAATACCGTGACCAAAATATGACTGACACCTCGGTCTAGGATCGTTGGTACACCTCAGTCTAATTGACTCTTAGGCTCACTGCTAGAACCCGATAAACTTTATCACGGATCCTTCTTTCTCCAAAGTGCAGGTCCTCTTAACCCCGCTTCTCTCTTCTTGTCCCTTCGAAGAAAGTTGGCGGCGACACTCAGCTCTCCATGCCAGACCCTTTCTATCATGCGACCTCCAGCTGTGTCCTGGGGCTAAACAACAAAAAGTGCTTCAGGCTCCGGGCTTCGGCTCGTCCCACGACAACCAACTCCTATGCTCCCGATCTCTGAATCGGTGAACTCAAACAGCATGAGGATCAACAGTCCCTGTCCCTCCTTCCGATCGATGGTTGTGATCTATTTATAATCTAACCTTCGAGAGTCTCTCGTTGTCCTCCTCCTATATATACCAGAGTGCTACTCCCCCAAAATGTGTGGATCGCTTCCACACGTCCCTTCCAGATCTGACAGTTTGGATTCAAGTCGTTCTTCATGACTTTGCAAAGACTTTTGTTTTCTCTTGGCAAACCTCCCGGAGCTCCAACTCCTAGATATTCTGATCTCTTGTCACTTGTTTCCCCTGACGATGGACGATTATGCCTTCCTTCAGAACTTCAGAGAGTCCTTCCTCCTTGAGGACACTTAGCACAATTTCTTCCCAAGACTTAGACTATTCTTGGATTTTCCTCTGCACTCCTTGCAGAGTTTTGCACTAGTCCTTTTGAGATTTTTCCTGTCTTGAAACCTCTGAGGTTCTAGGTTCTCTTGCGTCCTTCTACGGATAGTCTAGTGCCATCATGACAACTTAACACCCTTCCTCTTGAGCTTGTAAGATGAACTTATTGTATCCTTGGCGCACTCCTAGCACTCAGTTAAGCCTTTTGACGGATTCTCCCTGAGCCCTTCCAGAGGTATTAAGGCATCTCATTTCCTTGGTCGATGCACTCTTGCAAAGCCTTCCTTCCTTAGAGTGTTAAACAACCCTAGGATTCTCTCAACGCTTCCAACACTCTAGAATGTGTTGCTCCTGTGCGCACTCACACTAACTCAATTCACTCTTGGCAAAGTCTTACAGAGTATTCAACAAGTCTGTGCTACGCTTTCTCCCACGCAGACTTTATTTCCAAGGTATTCAACAACCTTGAAATTCCCCTCCGCGTCTGTGAATTATTTTTGCGTTCCCTCTTAGCAGCTTCTCTTCTTACTCGTATGAGTTCAGACATGCACTCCTTGCATCGACTCACAGAGTCTCAACCCTCTATCACGCACTCCTTTCACTTAGCCTACACAACCAGAACTAATCCAACACACTCACAGATAGAAGATTATTATTCTATCCTTGCAGACGATTTCTAACATACATCTACAGCTCAAACACATATGAATGACATTCACAACTAAATATCCATTATAAAAAAATTAACAAACAGAAAAATCTGTTCTTTTTCTATTAATGGTGGAATGTCCATTACAATATGTGAGTCCAGACTACGACTGAGTCTCGGCTCTCAACTCTCCTCCTATCTATATGATTCTTTCTCTACTGGAAACAATAAAAGAGTTTATACAAGAGGGGCTCGATGAGATTCCCTCCAAGCTAAGCTAGTGGTGTCTAATCACCATTCAAAATGCCTGACTATGAGAAAGATTACAATGATAGAAATCTGATCTGAATCGGATGCAGATCCCTCCTACCGTCAACCACTTAATGGCGACCTCATCTATAGCTTGTGATAAGGAACAACTTGGCTGTACCAACCTATCAGCATTAATTTCCTTAATCACGCTCTTAGATTTTCAAAGGAAAAATGAGAGGGAAGCACCTCTCCCTTCCTTGAATGTGCGCCACTCATGATAATCAGCTGGCACGTGATGAGGTGGAGCATCATATTCCATGGCTACGAAAATTCCTTGAATGTTCCTGCATCATACTCCATGGCTACAGAAATTCATGAGCTCCTACTCATGAGCTTCCCAGCTCTATCAAAATCCTCCTGGATCAAAAAATTTCTCCTGGAGTTGTCCTTCTGCTCCTCTGCTTCACTTTTGTTGCTGCATATTCCTTGTTGCTTATGTAGCTCATTCTCTATCTAGCTTATCCTTGTTTATCGCTTCTTCCAATAACCTCAACATCAACCTCCTTATCTCCTTTACAACTTCTTCCAACTGCTTCATCGACTGGTTCCTCTTATGCAGTCTACTCAGCTGCAACTCTTCATGCTTATCTATGGGTAGATCATCCTGATCTCCCATGCTTCTTCCATCCTTTGTGATGTTGAATGGCCACTCTGCTGCAGACTCCAATTCTGTAGTCTCGTCACTGAACTATTGTTCATCTACCTCTTCTGATAGACTAACTCATGTGAGTTCTTCCTTTGGTCCCATTCCAGCTTCCTCCATCTGCAACTTGTGCTGGTATGTCTCTTCTGGCATGTCTATCTCATGGCAACCACCTTCTGGTTCTGGACTGTCCAACCGATCCTCCAACCTTTTCAAATCTATCTCCCACTAAGTGAGTGACTCAACTGGGTGCTCCTCTTCTGCTGGGGAAGACTTCAGTATCTGCTCCTCCTCCTATATGACACTCTCAGCTTGTTGTCCTTCTGTTTCATCTACAACATCTACGCTAGTCTCTCCTCAGCTACTTGGCAGAAATATATGGATTCCCCCAAAGACCATAACGCTCCTCTGATCTTTCTCCTTTGTGACGCAAGTTATCAAGTTATCATCATCTTCATTCACACGGCTTTCAGCTCCGCATGAATCTTCATATGGATGAGGTATTTATTCCTCCTCTCCATCTGTCAAAACACCTTGCTGACATGAACTCTCAGCTGAGATCATTTCTTCTCCCTTTCTCACTTGGAAAATCAGGATGTCTCCTATGCTCTCCGACTAGTTTATGAGATCAACTGATCCCTTCACATTTCCCACCTAGAAACTTACGAGACCTCTGTCAGGTCTCTTTCCCTCACCACTGAGGTTTTCATCATGCCTCAATCACATTTTTAACACTTGTTGTTTCCTCTTGGCCAAAAATTTTTGAACATGCCACTTAGCTGTCCTTTTGAAAGGCAACTTATACCTCCATTGTACCTTTGCCTTATGCTACATATTAAATTCTAGCTTATCCATCTCTGCTCGAATTTCACTGAGCTCCTTGTTCATCTCCACTTTGCTTCTCTACGGGCAATCTTCTCCTCAACCATTCTTATGACCTCCAACGACCATCTTGCTTCACCTGCAACCCTCCTGGTTGTCTATCGTCTGCTGCTCACCTTGAAACAGTTTCCACAAAGCATCTCACTCTATCTCTCCTGCCTACAGAAATCAATTTTGTGGCTCTGATTCCACTCTGGTATCAAAGTATCTTCTTTATATCCTTCTTTCTGCCTGAGAATAAAATCAGGCTCGGATACCACTCCGATATCAGAGTATCTTCTTTATCTCCTTCTTTTTGCCTGAGAATAAAATCAGGCACTGATACCACTTTGGTGCAGACCCTCCCCCTCTAGGGCTTCTCGACCTCTCGATCTAGGATATTTCGTACACATGAGTCTAATTGACTCTTTGGCTCCATGTTGGAACCCAATAAACTTTATCACAAGTCCTTCTTTCTCCAAAGTGTGGGTCCTCCTAACCCTACGACTCTCTTCTTGGCCCTTCGAAGAAATTTGGTGGCAACACTCAGTTCTTCGTGCCATGCCATTTCTATCATGTGACCTCAGGTTGTGTCCCAGGGATAAACAAAAAAAAGTGCTTCAGGCTTCGGTCTTAGGCTCATCCCATGACAACCAAATCCTATGCTCCTGATCTCTAAATCGATGAACTCAAATGACGCGAGGATCAAATGTCCCTGTTTGTCCTTTTGATCGACGACTACTATATATTAGGGCTCCATCCTTCAGGAGTCTCTCTATGTCCTCCTCCTATACCTCCCAGAGTGCTACTCCCCCGAAATGTGTGGATCTCTAACACGCGTCCCTTCTAGATCAGATGGTCTGGATTCAAACCGCTCTTCGTGACTTCAAGAAGACTTTTGTTTTCTCTTGCCAAACCTCCCAGAGCTGCAACTCCTGGATCTCATGATCTCTTGCCACCTCTCTCTCCCAATGATGGATGATTCTACCTTCCTTTGGGAATTCAGAGAGTCCTTCCACCTTGTGAATACTTAGCATAGTTTATGCTCGAGACATAGATTGTTTTTGGCCTTTCCTGTACACTCCTTGCAGAGTTCTGTGTTAGTCTTTTTGATATTTTGCTTGGATTGAAACCTTTGAGGTTATTAGTTCTCTTGCGTCCTTCTGCAGATGTTATAATGCCCTCATGGAAACTTAACGACCTTCCTACTAAGCTTGTAATATGAACTTACTATATCCTTGGCACACTCCTTGCACTCGGTTAAGCTTTCGAATGGCTTCTCCCTGAGCCCTTCCAGAAGTATTAAGGCATCTCCTTTCCTTGGTTGATGCACTCTTGCAAAGCATTCCTTCCTCAGCGTGTTCAACAACCCTAGGATTCTCTCAATGGTTACAACACTCCAGAATGTGTTTCTCCTGTGCACACTCGCACTAAACCAATTCCCTCCTGGCAGAGTCTTATAGAGTATTCAACAACTTTGTGCTATGCTTTCTCCTATGTAGACTTTATTTCCAAGGTATTCAACAACCTTGAAATTCCCCTCTCCGTCTATGAATTATTCTAGTGTGCCCTCCTAGAAAATTCTCTTTTGACTTGAATGAGTTCAGACACGCACTCCTTGCGTCGACTCACAGAGTCTCAACCCTGTGTCGCGCACTCCTTGCACTTAGCCTAGAGAACTAGAACTAATCCAACACACTCACAAATAGAAGATTATAATTCAATCCCTGCAGACTATTTATAACATACATCTACAACTCAAACGCATATGAATGACATTCACAACTAAATATCCATTATATAGAAATTAACAAATAGGAAAATCTGTTCTTTTTCTATTAATGCTGGAATGTCCAGTACAATATGTGAGTCCAGACTACGACTGAGTCTCGATGCTCAAATCTCCTCCTATCTATATGCTCCTTTCTCTACTGGCAACAATAAAATATTTTATACAAGAGGGGCTCAATGAGCTTCCCTCCAAGCTAAGCTAGTGGTGTCTAATCACCATTTAAAATGCCTGACTATGAGGCAGATTACAATGATGGAAATCTTATCCGAATCGGATGCAGATCCCTCCTCCCATCAACCACTTAATGGTGACTTCATATATAGCTTGTGCGAAGGCACAACTTGGATCTACGAACCTGTCAACATTAATTGCCGTAATCATGCTCTTATATTTTCGAAGGAAAAATGAGAGGGTGACGCCTCTCCCTTCCTTGAATGCGCACCACTCATTCTAATCAACTGACGCATGATCAGGTGGAGTGATGCTCTTGCATCAGTTAACTTGTGTGTGTCATTTTCTTTCTAATCAACTACTTCATCGGTACCTCCCATCCAACGCTAGGGGTATTCTTCTTCCCCCTTAGCCCCCCGAGAAGAAAAGAGGCCACACATAGAAATTCAGATCTTTAGCTAGTTCAAGATTTCCCTGTCAAGGAGAGGCTTCCACCTCCTACACAACACTTGCATCCCAAATCACACAAGTAAACTAGTCACAATAAAATTCGACAACATTTCAGTCATCCAAGAATAGGGTTTCTTACTCATTCTTCTCCCTTCTTTTATAAGAATGTCTACCTTGACACTTGTCACTTCATGCATAATTAGATAATTTTTAATAATTAATTTAGAGATTATTCACCTCAACACATGTCACTCTTCCCTGAAGTTGTACATGTTTATTTCTTTTTAATTAAACATTTTTTTGAATTTTTTTCTCACCTGAGCCACAATTAGTTCCTAGATTTTCTCCTAGTTGTGTCTTATTTCCCCAAATTCTCCTTTATTGGGTATCCTAACTAATTTATTGTTGTAGTTTGATTAGGACTATTCTTTTTGTTTGGATTTAGAGTCTAGTTTGACTTGGGATTCTAACTCTATGCTGACACCACATTTCCTCATGAAATAATTTATTTTAATTAAAATTTATTTTATTAATTTCTTGCACACATTGTGCACATGTCTTAAATTTTTATTCTCTCTTTACTATTTTTATTTAATCTAAATTTCAATTAGACTCATTATTATAAAAAAAAATTACGAATAACAATTAGACTTAGATTTTATCATGTTTCTGATTTATAAATTAATATAAATTATATTCTCTTTTCTAAGAGTTCTAAGTATTCATTGTATTCTCTATGGTATTCTAGATTTCTATTAACTTATTAATTTTACTCATGTGATGTGCCCTTCAAGATGCACCGACATTCTCTAATGCATCACTTGTCATTCTTTCAGTTGTCTATTTTTTACTTAGTTTGGAAGTTGCCTAATGCTTGGAGTCAATACTCCACTTGTCGACCTTCTGTGAGACTAAGGGATTACTTCGGAACACGTAATCATCTTTATTGTGTGCCCCTTATAAATCCTCGTGAGAAACTATCTCATTATTCCCTCACGACATCGTGAACCTCTCACGAACAAGGTTATTGTTAACCTTCAGTTCAAGTCACAGTGGGAGTGTTATTAGGTTGTGACAGGGATGTTGCCACACCTCTCCCTAATCTATTTGATATTTGTGTATGACCCATTTACTCCATATGTGAGTCGGATTATCAAGAATCACCATGCCTGCATCCACTGACAAAAATAATATTAATAACTCTTATACATGAAATCCATAACTAAAATCATCATCATAACACATGCATAATAAAATCAAGTAATCATAAACAAGGTCAATAGTCTATTCCCTGACTCAATCTGGTGTCCAAGGTATTATGTCGATGCCATCAACATCCTCATCATTTCATGTTTCCTACATACTCAGTAAACCTCATCATAATGCCTAACAATGATATACATCAACATTCATAACATGTCAAATTCCAATACTCAATTATAACATCAACTTAACTCATAAACCAAGTTAGTTAATCATATAGTACCATGTTTAACCGGATCACTTGCACACAAGTGTCCTCAAAGAATGATTCAATGTTATGAAAAAGTGTTCGGTGCAATCTGGATGTTACAATCTAGTTCTGGTTTTGATTTTGGTTCCCTCTTTCCTTCCATTTCTCTATCAACTGAGGACAATACTCTGTTGCATGGTACAATCCTATGCATTACGTGCACGTCGTGTAGGGATTCATGTAATCTCTTGCTAAATGTCCCAGTTAATTGCAATTATAACAAATTATTTCTCCTCTGCCTCCTTTACCAAATCTACCTCTTCCGTGACCTCTGTTGCAACCTCCTCATCCACCCTAGATGAATCCTTTCAAAGTATTGTACTACCTAAATCCTCCTTCTGTTGTTTCATTTTCTTCTTGGATTATGTAAGCATCCAAGGTACGTTGTGTAATTAAGTCGAATGCGCAATAAACCATTGAGTCATAGGAGAGTGAATATGCGACAACATACTTGTAATAAACCATTATTTATGTTTTTTTAGGAATATGAAATGTTCATCTACCTGTCACATCTTTAAACCTTTGATCATAATCCTAAACTATCTCATTCTGTACTTTATTAATTTCTTTCATCCCTATGCTATACTGTGACGTAGACTTTGGCTTCCTAAATTCCTTTAACAAAGCTCATCCAATCTCTACCAAAGTCCTTGACTGTCCTACTGGTGTAGTAGTATGATACTTCATTGATCCGGATTTATGTTCGACACGAAATGAGATCGGAGATATAATAAAGAAATGCATAGAGATATCGCAGATATTCAATAATATAACAGAAATGTATCGGAAATGCAACCATAAACAAAGATATACAGTAATACATGATTTCTATTAATGAAAGAAATGTACAGAGACTGTAAAAATACAGAGTGGAAAGACTCGTTAGAATGGTGGCAGCTTATCTTTGAGAAGAGAAGTGACAGCTACTCGCATTCGCAAGAAGATGATTACAATGAGGCTCTGAAGGCATTTTTACAATAAGAAGGAATGCCAAAAACCCTAGAAATCCCAAAATCTAACCCTGGGAGATGAAGCGCCAAAAGTCATATGGGTCCCGTTTGGGTAAGTGAGTACATCAACTTCCCGAGGTCGTAACTTTTGCATACGATCTCCGTTTTAGGTGTGTGATAGCTCGTTGTATCAATCATGCCTTTGGATATCATTGAGAAACTCGATCTCGAAAAACCTTCATTTGGCCCCTCAAAATGGCCCCAGAAGTTAAAACCTGCTAAAAATAGTAAATTTCCAAAATTGTCAGAAAGTCGTTTTGAGGCATTTGGAAAAGGTGGGTGGCCATCGATATCCACCTAGATCAATCCTCCCTCCTTAGGAAGCACTGGTCTCCATTGCGTTGAGTTCCCAGGGGAGAGGGAAAAGCATTTGTTGAATCTAAATCTTGGTGAGCTGCTTCTCTTGCTGGAGACGTCGCGTTGCTCAATTTGTGGAAATATGTCACAAACCCGTTGCGGTTGAGGCTACTCAGCAAGTCGAGATACATGAGAGGACTATGTGCAGAAGGAATCGTTTCACTTTGCTGCAACCTTGTCGACCTGCTTCTGTTGGATAGAAGGTGCTTGGGGCAAGGCTGTAGTGGTTGCAGTGTCCTTTTGTTCTCCTTTTGAATAGATTGTGAAGAAGCTGAATTTTGCAGTATGAGATACTACCTTGCGG
>SNQJ01S0015005.1:147127-158247 GCA_010110895.2 Picea sitchensis | reverse complement strand
AAGTGGACAAGTGGTTAGAAGTGGGTTAGCCCTAAAATAAGGAAAGTGGGTTAAGATGGTTAGAAGGTAATTTAAATAATAAAGTGAAGTGATGAGTGTACTATAAGTCAAAGTGGATACAAAATAAATTATTTAAATAATAATTTAATGGAGAAATTACTACGTGGACAAGTGGTTACAAGTGGGTTAGCCCTAAAATAAGAAAAGTGGGTTAAGATGGTTATAAGGTAACCCCTTGAGGAAGCTACATGAAAGTATAAATAAGAGGCAAGAATCTCTCTTTTTTAATCACACTTTAGCATATTGAATATATAAAAGTGATTGAGGTAACCAAAGGATATCTAAGCCAAATGACAGAGGGTAGGTGAAGTAAAGAAGGCCAAAATTCAAGGGAGGATAAATTATTTTGATGATGCTTTCTAAGGTATGTTATTTACAGGTCATCTCACCATTTTCACAATAACGTGTTTTATAGAATGCTTCATACTATGAAATTGGGAGGCCTTTCAGGAAACATATCCAAGTAGCTATGATAAAAATTTCATCTAGTGGTTCGTTGTATTTTTGGAGTTACACTCCGTGGAAAATAGGGTTTGTGGGTAGTCCTGAAACTAGCCTAAAACAAGTGTTTCGGGTAAAAACGTCATAATGTCTTCATAACATATCCAAATTTAGTAAGAAAACATGTATTTGTTAGAGTATATTCTCTAGTATTTTTTGTACCATTTTCAAATCCATAAAACAAATATTCCACGCAGGGCACGCTCTACAAGTTCACTATTTAGAATAAGACATAATTCAACAAGGTATGTCATTTTTTCTATAACTTATTTTCTGAGAGGTTCCAAGTAGTGAAACCTAGAGGAATTGCATAAACCACATTGAAGAACATTGTGTACTATTTACAGATCTTCATTCATTATAGGTACATAGTGATGATTATTTCAAGTTAGGGTTGTTGACAAATCCAAAATTAGTCATATGATACTAAAGTAAAGTTTGATGACAATGCTAGTCTCTTGTTGTTAAAGTTAAGGAAGGTTTGCAGGTATGCAATCATATACACTGGGTCTATTACAGAGTTACAAATCAGATTTGGATAATGAAATTGATGAGGGGTTTTGGTTGAGGTACATGTTGGGTACATGGTTGAGACAAGTAGTTGATGAGTTGGCACATACATGAGGTGTATAGTTTATGATGTTGGTACATCTTGATGAGTCATAGTTGATGAGTAGTTGATGCATGATTGGTACATATTGTTGGAATTACTAAGACAACTGAGAGGGGGGGGTGAATCATTTGTTACTGTGCTTAAACAATTTTATGCCTATTAAAATATTATTAACCTTCTCCAAGTTATCATCAAGGTTATGCAAGACATGAGCAACAGAAATAACAAACATCAATCACACATATGATATACACAGAGACAAATATTCACAAGGAAACCCATAAAGGGAGAAAACCACTTCTTCTTCGAATGATAGGAAGTCTTTTAAGTTCTGTACATCATCTTTCTTTGAGCACCAACTCAAAATGAGGCTACAACGTCTTCTTTAACAAGCTGCAACTTGATGAGAGAACCAACTCTTTGGTTTCTCTAGCACCCACTAGAAGGAAGCACCAACTCCTTGAGTGTTCCAGCACCAACAGGATGGAAGAACCAACTTCCGATCACATAGGCACCAACCTGCATAACAGAGAACAATGGTTCTCCCTTACACCACCCTACCACCCTGGTTTTTCTGGCTACAGCTAGATGGAAGCTACAAGTCCCTTTGTTCAAGCACCCACTTGAAACTATTAGGAAAACAGTCCTCCCTAGCACCACCCTACCTCCTTGAGATATAAATTTTTTCTTGCTGAAATTCATTACACTGATACATTATTTATCAATGGCTTTCCAGTCTCACCATTGTTCTGCTACACTAGTATGCTCTGCCTGCATCAGTATCTTCCTTCTCGCATCTTCTTGTGCTTAAGTTCTCGTTCAGTTTGTTATTTTCACCATTTCTTCTCTGTCAAACTTATGTTCTTCATCTCTCCATTTTCTCCCTCAGTTCATGTTGTAATCTTCATTGCTTACAGATCAACTACTTTTTACAGAGAAACAACAACCTCTCTCTGTCACAACATTTTTCTTTAATTCCTTATCTCATCATCCGTTACACTCCACATATCCAACGCTCAAGTCAGGAATCTCAAAAACGCTCAGGAATCATCATTCCAACGCTCAGGAACAATGATTCAACCACTCAGGAAAAATGATTTAGTTAGTGTAACTAAATTGTAACTGATCAAGAAATCACGAGATGAAACAACAACCCTTCGATCAGATTCGGTTTGATCAACATCTCTGGATTATACACACAGATGCTTTTCGAATTTTCAATACGTAACCTCCGATGTGGAACCTGGCAGTGCTAGCTCCTTCCTCAATCTTTCGTTGATGTGACCTTGGGTGATGCTCTCATCTGACCACGTGATTGTGGGCGTAACCAAAGATGGTTTGAGGGAAATCCTCTTTTCACCCCGCAATTCACTACAGAGCTCCACATATGCCTTTGTCGATACCGAGGTTTTGATTGCGGCCCGCTCACAAAAAATTAAGACCCGAGCATGTTTTGGCCCCGCAATGCGACGGAGCCGTCGATCTCACGATCTTGACGGTGCTTCTGAACTGATGGTTCAAATATGTCCTTTCAAGTTATGCGGATCAGATCTAACCTTCCTAAATCAAGAATTGTGATTTATTCTATGATATGGGCTTCGAAAGTTTCAACTCTCAAACCCTACTTTCCTTTGTATGTCAATATTTTGGAGTCGATGATCCAGAGACACCTTTCCTTCTTAATCAATGACTCTGCCTCTACTTCGGGGATTTTACCTCTCAACTATCTCAACGGTCCTATGTCCCCCTTCTTTATCAATGGTTGAGATCTGCTTTGCTACTCCGGGCATTAGCGATTTCAATTCTCAACCTTCACGCTCTCCCATAACACTTTTATCAGGAGTCCATAGATTCATGCCACATGTCCTCCTCAAATCAACGGTCCTTGTTCACTTTGGGACTTCGGCGTTCAGAAAATTCAACTCCTCTACACTTGCTTGCTCCTGGAGCGTTTCCCCGAAGTCCACGATCTAACGATGTGTGTCCCCTTGAATTGGACAGTTGAGGATTACTTCGGGCCTTTACCCAAAATCAATAGATTTAAGCCACGTCTCTTCTGGATCAGACAGCCTAGATCCACTTCGGACGATCTGATGCTTGAGATTTAATCTAGACGATATGATGACTGAGATCTATTTCAGATGATCGAACGATCGAGATTTACTTCGGATCTCTGGCTCTCCGGGCTTCCATAGTTTCATATCTCAACTAAAAACTCTCGAAGTGATTTCTCTGGAGTTCATGATCCGTTTCCATGTATCCCTCTGGATTTGACGGTTGAAATTTAGTTCGGCTCTTCGGCTCTCCGGGCTTCGAGAATTTCAATTCTCAACTGGAAATTCTTGAAGTTATATTTCTCCATAATCTCAAATCAACTGACACGTACTCCCCCTAACAATCAATAGTTGGGATTTTTCGTCAGATATTTTCACCTTATCCCCATCCACAAACTTCTGAATTTGTGGCACTCACGCCACCTATCCTCCTAGATGATGGACGGCCCCAAATCACTTCGGGACTTCAGAACTTCGGAAAGCTCTTTCTTCTGCATGTGAAAAGTGCTAAGGATTGCACACCTTGATTTGATTGGACGGTTGTTGATCCTCTGGATCGGTGATCCAATGGTCAAGATGAATATTTAAGAAGATCCATGATCAAGGATTTTGATCTTGATCACGTTTATGTATTGCGCTTTTCCTTCTAAGTTTTGATCCTTGCATACTATTCGCTTCTCCTCCTGATCTTATGATTTTCCTATTTTCCATCGTCGCTATTGTTCTTTCCATCAATGACAATCACACTCTTCCTATAAAACATGGCAACAATATTCCCCTTTGGCATTGATGGAAACCATGAAATGCTGAACTATTCTTCTTAGACCTCCAACTATAGCATCCAAACCACACCTTTTCTCCCCCTTTGACATCAATGTCAAAGAAAACGGAGAGTGAATCTGTTCTCCCCCTGAACAGAGATACAATGAGCACTCTCCCCTTGATCACATAGACTGTTTTAACTTGATAATAGGGTCATGCCCAACTTCTGGCATAGATACTCAAACTGAGCTTTTGCAAGTGGTTTAGTGAAGATATCAACTATTTGTTTTGTGGAAGGAATATAATTTAGCTGAACAACTCTGTTTGTAACCTGCTCTTTGAGGAAATGATACTTTATTGGTATATGCATAGTCTTTGAATGGAGAAAAGGATTCTTCAATACACTAATGGCACTGGTGTTATCACAGTGAAGTGGAATGGGATCAATATAAGTTACCTTCAAATCTGCAAGAGTTTGTATCATCCATAAGATATGAGTGTAACAAGTAGCAATAACAATGCACTCTGCTTCTGTAGTTGATAATGAAATATATCCCTTCTTCTTACTAAGCCATTCTACTAACGAATCACCTAAGAAGAATGCACCTCCACTCGTGCTCTTTCTCTCATCCAAATAGTTTTCTCAATCAGCATTTGAATATGCAGTTAATTGAAAATTATGATTTCTAGGATACCAAAAACCATAATTCATTCTACCCTTCAAATATTTGAATATCCTTTTGACATATGCTAAATGACTTTGTTTAGGAGCATACTAATAACGACCTACCATTCCAATAGCTTGCATTATATCAATACGGGATGTTGTGATGTACAGAAGACTACCTATCATTTATCGATATGTTCTTTGATCAACATGAGGTAAAATATCATCTTTACTAATCTTGCAACCAACCACCATAGGTGTACTAACAGGAGAGGATATTCCATCTGAAACGTCTTCAACATCTCTTTCAAATTCTTTTCTTGAGAGATAAATAGCCTATTAGAGCTCTGATTGATTTGTAAACCAAGAAAATATGACAGTTCTTCTATCAAGGACATCTCAAACTCAGTTTGCATAGAATTAGAAAACCACTGAACTGAAGGGTCATTGGTACATACAAAAATAATGTCATCTACATAAACCAAAACAACTAATAAATCATCACCTTTAGACTTAATGTATAGATTACTGTCAAAAATACCTTTCTTGTACCCTTTGTCCTGTAGAAATTTGTCCATTTTATAATACCAGGCTCGTAGTGCCTGTTTCAATCCATATAATTCCTTTTTCAACTTACAGACATAGTCAAGATTATCTGACAATGAAAATCCTTCAGGTTGCTCCACATATACATCTTCTTCTAGATCTCTATTAAGAAATGTTGACTTAACATCCATCTGATATACTTTAAAGTTATTATGACATGCATAGGCAAGAAATATTCTTATGGCTTCCAATCTTGCCACTGGTGCAAAGGTTTCATCAAAATCATGTCCTTTTTCATTCATTTTATTCTTAAACACCCATTTGGTGCCAATTACATTCTTATCTACAGGTCTAGGAACAAGCTCCCAAGTATTGTTCTTCTCAATTTGATCTAGTTCCTCATTCATTGATTTTAACCAATTTACGTCTTTACTGGATTCATTAAAGTTCTTGGGTTCCACCATGGATATGAAGGCTATATGTGATTGCTCAATGTCTTTGATTATCCTTCTCTTGGTTTGTACACCTTTGTATTTCTCACCAATTATCTGACTTGCAGGATGATTCTTTTGAGTAATTCTGGAGGGAGGATTTGATGTTGTCTGTTGATTTGAGTCTTCCTGAGTATTTGTATCTTCATCTGACTCAAAGTATTCTCTTTCTCATTCTTGGACTTGTTCATCTTCAACTTCAACTATATCCTCTATTGTTGATTCAACACTGCTTACATCTCGTACTCGGGTTTATGTCAATACAATCAATCAATTTATGCAGCCTCTTATTATGGAATCTGTATCCTTTATTGTTTGTAGCATACCCTAAGAAGATACCTTCATCAACCCTGTCATCATATTTTCCAATATTTTTATCATTGTTCTTGATATAACACTTTCTCCCAAAGACTTTAAAATGCTTCATTGAAGCAAGTCTTCCAAACCATAGTTCATAAGGAGTCTTGTCACTTTGTGGCCTGAGATGAGCTTTGTTAATAATATGTACAGTTGTATGAATTGGTTTACCCAATATGTCTGAGAAATATTTATTTCATTCATCATTGATCTTTCCATCTGCTGAACTGATCTATTATGTCTCTCAACTACTCCATTTTTCTCTAGAATCCTTGGAATAGTATACTCTCTTTTGATCCCATGTTTATCACAAAACTATTTGAAGTCCCTTGAATGAAACTCTCCTCCTATATTATACCTTACTGCCTTCAATATATTTCTTGTTTGATTCTCATTCAGAGCCTTAAACACTTTGAATTTTTCAAATGCTTCAGATTTTTCTTTCAGAAAGGAAACCCATGTAAGTCTAGAATAATCATCAATAATCAACATGAAGTAATTTTATTTTCTTGTACCTTCCTTCCTTGATGGTCCACATAAATCCATATGTACTAACTGAAGAGGTTTCTCTGTTGATGCAAAGTTCTTAGATTTAAACTGTGTCCGAGTGAGCTTTCCTATTTGCCATTACTTAGACTTACCATTCCTTTACCTTTGATTTTTCCTGGTGCATCATTTCCAAAGGTTACATTTCCTGATTTGATTTTAGTTAGAGACATAAACTTACTTTTGTCTCTAGTCATGTGTTTGGAACATCCACTGTCAATATACCATGAGTTCTTTTGTCTTTGAGCTAAAAGTACTAGACCACATTTTTTACTATCTTTCTTTTCCCATGTGCTGGCATTTCTAGCTCAGGGTTTTATCCTTGGATATTCTTTGTAATTCTTCAGATGGAAGTTTGCAACTTTGTGGATAAAGTTATGAAGTTATAGCATTCAAGATCATTGTTCAATAGGTCAAAGTGATTGGTGCAACTTTTTCTACTCATTGGTTGTTTAGTTCTATGTTGCAAATATTGTTTATTTCTTGATCTCCTCAGTTGCATGCCTCTAAACTTAATTTGACAATCTGCAATCTTATGACTAAAATTAGAGCAGTAAAAAAAATAACAATGGAATAAATTTTGGTACCTAAAGGATGGCCTTCTACTTGGAATTTGTTGCTCCATCTTCTAATATATTTTTTTTTTATCAGGGATCATCTTGTCTTTATTATCTTTTGGTGGGAGAGTACTCACATGGTCTGATTGTCCGCTAACTTGGAACTTGATCATCTTTACTGACTCTTTGTTTTCTATTTGTTTGCTACTTGAACCACTTATATAGCCTAAACCAGTATTCAACAAAGGAGATCTCGGTTCACTCAGAATGTCATTTAGTTCTACTGGGGCTTTAATGCTTGGAAGATTTTGGAGATAAAATGTTTTAAACTTCTCCATCTCTTTTATGGTTTTTACTACCTCTTCTTCCAAGGATTCACATCTTGCCTTCTTCTCTGATAATTGTTATTTTAGAGTGTCCTCTATTTTCTTTGCCTCTTCTAACTCCACTTTTAGCAGGGCAAAGTCTTCATCAGGTTTTTTACCATTCTTTTCAAACTGCATCAACAATTGTTTTTGTTTTCTCTTCTTAAGTCTGAGTCTGTCAATCTCTTCTAAAGCATTGATTAGTTCACCTTCCATATCAACCACAGTTTCTTCATCATTAACATCACTTCCTATGCTTTTATTATCATAATCCTCTTTGTCCATAAGCATAAATTCATTAACCTTAACTTCACAGGAAGAGTCATTATCTGTGTCTTCTAAAGTGTCATCATTGTTTACACATAAACTTTTATTTTTACCAAATCTCTTGGATTTGTACTTCTCTTCACCTTCAGAGTTCTGGTCCTTCTTTTTTTTTGGACACTTAGATGCAAAGTGACCTATATTTCCATAGTTAAAACATTTGAAGGGAAGATTGCCTTGGTATTTGCCTAATCCTTTCTTTAACCTTCTCACAATTTTTTCCTTAATATCATCTAATTCTGAATCAGTATTCTTGTCTTCTTTAAAAGATGATTCTCTAGTGGTGGATTTATATTTGCTAATCCTCATTTCATAAGCAGTTAGAGTTCCTAGGATTTGATCAATAGATAGAGTTTTAAGATCATTCAGTGCTTCTATTGCAGAAACTTTTAGATTAAATCTATCAGGCAAAGGTCTTAAAATCTTCTAAACTAAAAACCTGTCTTCAATCTTCTCACCAAGAGCCTTCATGGCATTCACAAGCTCCTCAACCCTTAAAAAATATTTACTAACTATTTCATCCTCATTCATCTTTAGTTGTTCAAATTTCAATCTATGTGTCTAAAGTTTGGCATCTTTTACTTTCTCATCTCCTTCATAACTGCTAATAAGTTTATCCCACATTTCTTTGGCAGATTCATGTTTCATGAACTTTACAAATTCATCTTCAGCCAACCTTATCAATATAGAATTCATTGTCTTTACATTGAAGCTAAATTCTAACTTATCATCTTTGGAATCTAACACTATAGGTTTTGTATATCCAGTCTCTACAACATCCCAAACATCAACACCTAAGGCCATGATGTATTTCTAGAAGGAAATTTTTTTTCCATCAAACATAGGAGGCTTATTGGTTGAAGTTCCTTCATGGATTTTCATGTTTAATATTACTGATCTACCTTTAAATAAAAAGAACCTGCTCTAATACCAATTGTTGTAATTACTAAGACAACTGAGAGGGGGGGTGAATCAATTGTTACTGTGCTTAAACAATTTTATTCCTATTAAAATATTATTAACCTTCTCCAAGTGATCATAAATATTATGCAAGACATGAGCAAAATAAATAACAAACATAAATCACACATATGATATACACAGATACAGATATTCATGAGGAAACCCATAAAGGGAGAAAACCTCTTCTTCTTCGAATGAAAGGAAATATTTTAAGTTCTGTACATCATATTTCTTTGAGAACCAACTCAAAATGAGGCTACAACCTCTTCTTTAACAAGCTACAACTTGCTGAGAGCACCAAATCTCTGGTTTCTCTAGCACCCACTAGAATGAAGCACCAACTCCCTGAGTGTTCAAAAACCAACTAGATGGAATCAACAACTTCTAGTCACACGGGCACCAACCTTCATAATAGAGAACGATGGTTCTCCCTTGCACCACCCTACCACCCTAGTTTTTCTGTCTACAATGAGATGGAATCTATAACTCTCCGTGTTCAAGCACCCACTTGAAACTATGAGGACAACAGTCCTCCCTAGTACCACCCTACCTCCTTAATATATAAATATTTTCTTGCTGAAATTTATTACAGTGATATAGTATTTATCAATGGCTTACCAATCTCATCACTATTCTGCTACACTGGTCTTCTCTTCTTGCATCAATGTCTTCCTTCTCGCATCTTCTCACGCTTAATTTCTCATACAGTCTGTTGTTTTCACCATTTCTTCTCTATCCATATTATGTTCTTCATCTCTCCATTTTCTCCCTCAGTTCATGTTGTAATCTTCATTTCTTACAGATCGACTACTTTCTACAAAGAAACATCAACCTCTCTCTTTCATGACATTTTTCTTTTATTCCTGCTCTCATCACCCGTTACACTGTGCATCTGCAACAGGCAAGTCGAGAATCTAAAAAACTCTTAGGAATCATGATTCCAACGCTCAGGGACAATGATTCAACCGCTTAGGAACAATGATTCAGTTAGTGTAACTGAATCATAACTGATCAATAAATCACGAGATGAAACAAAAACCCTTCGATCAGATTTGGTTTGATCAGCGTTGTTGGATTATACAAGCATATGATTTTTGACTTTTAAATGCGTAACCTCCGATGTGGAGCCTTGAAGCACTAGCTCCTTCCTCAGTCTTCTATTGATGTGTCTTTGGGTGATTCTCTCATGTGACCACATTATTGTGGGAGTGACCAAAGGTGGTTTCAGGGAAATCCTCTTTTTGCCCCGCAATTCACTATAGAGCTCCACATATGCCTTTGGCGATACCGTGGTTTTTATTGTGGCCCGCTCACAAAAAATTAATACCCAAGCAAGTTCTAGCCCCGTAATGCGATGGGACCATCGATCTCATGATCTTGATGGTGCTTCTAAACTAACGGTTCAGATCTATCCTTTCAAGTTCTGCGGATCAGATCTAACCTTCCTAAATCAACGGTTGTGATTTATTCCATGATTCGGGCTTCGAGAGTTTCAACTCTCAAACCCTACTTTCCTTCGTACGTCAATATTCTAGAGTCGATGATCCGTGAACACCTATCCTTCTCATTCGATGGCTATGCCTCTAATTTGGGGATTTTACCTCTCAACTAGATCAATGGTCCTTTGTCCCCTTTTTCGATTAATGGTCAAGATCTGCTTCTCTACTCTAGGCTTTGGCGATTTCAATTCTCAACCTTCACACTCTCCTAGAATGCTTTTAGATGGATTCCACAAATTCCTGCCATGTGTCCTCCTCAAATCAACGGTCCTTGTTCACTTCGGGACTTAGGCCTAGTTTTCCATGGAACATAGGTGTACTAGGTGCTTAATGAGACATAGCATGAGTACACCTAGTTTTCCATGTCTCAAATCAATTATAGGTGTACTAGGTGCTTAATGAAACATGGAAAACTAGGTGTACTCGTGAAGATGTAGGCAGCTCTAATTTGTATGCCATAGTACCAATATTTTGCAACACCTTATAAGGGCCATAGTACTTTGGTTATAGGTGTACTAGGTCTAAGTCCCGAAGGCCTAAGTCCCTAGTACACCTATTTTTCTATGTCTCATTAAGCTAGAAAACTATAGGTGTACTCGTGCTATATTTTCCATGTCTCAAATCAATTATAGGTGTACTAGGTGCTTAATGAAACAGGGAAAACTAGGTGTACTCGTGAAGATGCAGGAAGCTCTAATTTGTATGCCATAGTACCAATCTTTTGCAACACCTTACAAGGGCCATAGTACTTTGGTGATAATTTATTATCCTTCTTGGCTTGCTTGAGGGACATCTGTTTGTATGGTTGTAGTCTT
>SNQJ01S0015005.1:131534-147117 GCA_010110895.2 Picea sitchensis | reverse complement strand
GATCTGTTTCTTCTTCTTCATGATATTCTAATTTTTTCAAGAGTATCGATTGACACCAATTGATACCAATTGATCATATACATTGATACCAAATGAACATTACCAATTGATAATTTTCCATTTATAATCAATTGTTAAAGTATGTTATCACATTTAGTTCTTTGATTCCAAGAGATCTTTACTATTCTTTGATACTATTAATAACTTTGCGTTGTTCATACTATGCATTTATATATTTTGAACTCCTTTGTTGCTTTCTTCTTTAGATATTTTTTGTTTTATTCATCACACAATTCTACAGACTGATTTGCTTTTGAGAGTTCATCATCATTACCATTGTTTTGTGCACCAAAAGTTTATTCATCTTCGTCTTTTGGCATTTTTCTTTCATTGGCTAATGGACTATTGATCTACATGATATCGTCAAGATATGTTATTGTGTCATATTCTTTTTTAGAAACTCTCATTTATTGAGCTTGATCCATTTCATATTAAAATACTTGAATTTCACATTCCTTATTAGGAAGTTCATCCATCATTATCTTGTTATCAATTTCTTCATTTTCAGGTGCCAGATCATCTTTCTTTCTTTCTATTTCATATTTTATTCTCCATATATTTTCGTGAAATCTTTTTTTTGTTGGATATTTTTTTTCTAAATTTGTCCTTTGATATTATTCATCTCTTCTTTTCTTCCAACCATCATTATATTTTCTTCCTGATTTGTATGAATTATTTCTCCTGGATTGATTTCTTGATTTTCTGCAGTTTTGAGATTTGTGGCCAAACCTATCACAATTGTAGAATTTTATGGTATGACAAAAAAATTATGTGTGGCCAACATAATTGCATCTCCAAGATCTCATTAGGTTATTGGACCTTCTTGAATTTTTCTTTTCGGGACTCTTTCTCTCCAATGCTTTGTTACCAAAGTTATGACAAGAAAAGCAACAACTATTGAAGGTGTTTCCATACTTGATTCTGTTGTGACATGAGAAGCATGTCTTTTGATATGTTTCTTTTTTTTTAATTTTATAGTTTCCTTCCTTGACAAAGTTCATGGTTTTTTTTTAGTTTCTAACTATATCTTTTTTCCTTTGAGGAGTATGATCCTTTATCATGTTTTTGAATAGTGCTCCATTTTCCACCTTCTTCTTTCTTATTGTATCCAAGACTGGTTTTGTCATCAATTGATCTTTGACTATTCCATATCCTATCCAGGATGGCTGAGTTGTTCTAGAATTTGATAGTTTCTTTTTTCTTTTCATTCTTCTTTTTTATGTTGATAACTTCCATTTACAACATGTGAAATGTTTCTTCCTTTTCAGTCAATTGAATATTCAAGGATTATTCATTTTCCTTATCTTCTTCAAGTTGATGTTACGAAGAAAATCTCTCTATGGCATGGGGTAAACCACAACATATGGAAATGACTGCAGAAATAAACTCTAATATCAAGTATGCTATATAAACAAATATGTTATCAGGACAAGATAAAGACCTCGTCCAGATATTCAATGAAGTCCATCATTGAGCACTTGTCTCAAAGAAATACACATGCAACTTGTCCTCAACAACCAAGAAATGAAATCATATGGTGATAATATATAAAATTAGCACATTCAATAACATAATCCATCAATATTAATAACAAATATGCCCATGGAATAACAATTCAAATATTTTCAAGACATTGATTGGATGATAAAAGAGTATTTCTATTAAAATGTAATCAACAAACGTGAATGAATTACAAACTTCCATGTCATCACAGTTCGGAACCGAGAAACTAAGTCCCTTCCAGTTGGGCCTCCACCATTTCAATCCTCCACCAAAGGAAATATCATATAAGAGAGACAATGAGGTTCTCAATCAAGTAGGGAAGAGCTTGGGGGTTGAAGAATTTGTTCAGACTTGAAAGGATAAAGGGATGCAGACTTAATATGAAGTGAATAATTTCTCTAGAGTTTTCTCTCAAATTTGAATTATTCTCCTCTTTTTCCACGGCTTAGATAGGGCACATTTATAGCCTTCAAATGGAACTGAAGTGCTGAGTCAGAACGTTTTCAGTATATGGAAGGTCAAGGATCATGGATCTCGTGACGTGACATGGAAACCTGACACCATTTTTTAATTTGGGCACAAAACCCGATGTATGTAGGTTGTAATGGTGCAGCTTGCATATACACATGTTGTATAACTATTAGGGCGTGTATATGTGGAAAATATTATTTTTACCTCTGGGAACATAAAAAATGGACTGAAAGTGAGGAAGATATTGCTATAACAAATCCCCCCTAATGTGTGAGGTCAGAGGAGTATCTGTGATGGAAGAAATACATTATAATACCCAGAAGTGGAGTAACAAAGACCCAGTTGGATGAACAAGTTGCTCATGAGAATATTACAATCTGTATTGACTTTGCGCACATGGCTGCCAATTTGAATTACACTGTAGATCCATGTGAAAATATACTAAACAACTGTTCATGGCCATGAATATGCAACACAATTGTGGCTACATGCCAAAGGTTGTCATAGTCATGAACAAGGCCTAGTAAAACTAGTCTCAAAATCAATCTGAAGATATCTGTATATGATGGAGTACAATCTGATCTCCCATGGTCACTAAAGTCACATAGGTACTCGTCCAATGAAATATAGCAACAACTCAGGAAAGTTGTGACTATGAACCGATGTCTTCAAGTCTTCTACATGATCCGCCAAAGGTGCAAGTCTACATTATGTGAACAAAGGAGTTGAGGTCGAACACAATGAAACTTCATTTGATTACCATTCATTAAGGTATATCGTTAACAAACGTGGGACAACCTAGCGATAATGAAAGTGGGTATCAAGGCACCGAGTACATTCTTACAAGTGTGAATAAAGGAGTTGAGATCGAACACTTGAAGGATCCATCGATCAGAATACATTGATGTATTCCTTACTATCGATGATGAGAGAACCTGCCACTGATGACTGCAGGCCTCTAGGTACTCATAAGACTCTAGGTCTCATTTCCAGAATAGATGGGTTGAAGTTGATGGAAGGAGACCCGCTAAAAGGAGAGAATTGAGGCATCTCTCATCATTCAGCTTGAGGTTCAAAGAAGGAGCTTGATAATTTGGAGGAAATCAGGCAAAGAACATGCTCACGAACCGAATCTTTCGAGTGTTCCATATGGAAGTGGTACACAAAAAAGACCCTCTGAATAACAACCAATAAGGAAAATTGTCGAGAAAGGAAAGGAAACCACCAATAAGGCTAATAGCATCCAAGACATTGCACGAATCCCAATTTGTGAATATATTTCTTATCGTTGAACACAAGGGAAACCCCCCAGTCAACGACCAACGATGAAATTTTGACTGGTGGCTTCAAGGTTACCTACCAATGGTGAAAGTAGGACCACGGTGCATGATAGGAATACAAATTCATGTAACTCTGAGACACACTGAGGGTATGGTTGAAATGAAAAGTCAAGATTTTTGAGGAATGGATGACACAGGTTGATAGACATCCTTTGAACAAGAGCATGAGACATATGGAAGACTCTAGCAGCATAGACTCAATGATGAAACTTTGTGATGTAGGAGGCACCAATCAAACTCTCCATAGGGACTGGAAGAGTAACTAGTCAGGGGAGTAGTCTCTAAGTAACGAGGTTAGCTTCCTAAGTTCATGCTAAACCCAACATTTTGATGACAAGTGGACTCAAAAGTTTGTGCTTTTTTCAAAGGAGACCTGACTTATTCCAATATAAGATAATATTTTTTTCCCGCGCGTCTTTTTTATTTTTCATAGTCAAATGAATGCTATGATATAGAGGAGGAAACGAGTGTCATAAGTAAGCAACTAGTTCCATAAGTGGAACATACCTATGCTCAATGCAAGGAGGTGAATGCAAGAGATGGACACTAGGGGGAATGTTTCCTCTTTGGTATAGGGTGTCAAGTTGCAAAGGATATAAACAAGGCTCTGCTTGGTTGATGATGCAAACTGCTGAGGTGATAGGCTTATAATGCGAAAGAGAGAACCAGCAATAGGATCAATACTCCAAGCAAGAGAGTGAGATGATATTACAAATTAACTCCAAATAATGTCCTTTTTCATGATATTAGTCTACTTGTTTTGAAAAAGGGGTAAACTTACACCAAATAGACGTCTTTTCAAATGCAATTTACGAGTGTGAAAGAGACAAGTTCACTCGACAATATTTTTGCTTTTTGAGAGAGTAAGAAAAGAGCTTAAAAAAGACTCGTTGGGAGTCCCACTAGGTATAGGTCAACGTGCTTATCAGTAAGAAACAAGGTTCAAACGTAAATTCATGTATTAGCTATAAGGGACTCCTGGTCCTACGGACAAAAATCTTTGCATGGGCACTGAATGGTGCATAGGATCTAGCTAGGGTACCCATGTTTGGTAAGTCTCTACCATTCAATAAAGACACTTTTAGTTACAGAAAGAAGGTTACGTGTCACTACTAAATGGGTTCGTACCGAAGACATATGAGTTGTAGTCATAGGATGATGCAAATATGAATAATGGATTGATGACCTCTCATATATGTTGGTTGATAAAAATACCTGTCCAAACTTACAAACGGGCGACATGGTGCTAAAAACCACAAGAATCCATGGATAAAACCACCAAAACCAACTCCATCCACTGTCGTATTAGTCCATTAGGCCAAAATATTAGAAAAAACTATTCAAAGTGGGTAAAATATTTCTATAAATAGTAAAAAAAACAATTTTACTGTACCATTTGTATTTTTTACCCAAATAGTGCATTTTGGACCAAATTGCCCCCGAATTTCCACTGTTGGTTGTGGGATCCTCTAGTGACAGAATCAACAAATGTCTAGACCAAGTAATTCATATTTCTCCTCTATTTATTTCTAGTGGATTAAAATTTGCAATTATGTCTCCTTTTTCGAGCATTTTAAGGTGCATATTATAAACTAGGGTATACACGAGATATAGATCATCAGGTCACGTATACACATACCTATATGCGACTGCTTGCAAAACAACCAGTGTATAAGAAGCCCTATACGCGATTGTGTAAAATGTAGCTCGCGTACATGTCCATGGATATGGTTTTTTAAATGTTACTAACTCAAAAAAAGGTTTGAATCTTGCAGGATGGTGCTAGAGTGGAGAGAAAGAGAGAATGAAGAGGTGGATGCTGCAGTGGAGGGAGATCCAGGGGCCCATATGGATTTAAAAATATGTGGGATATATAATTTTTGGGATCTCAAAGGTATGAGGGCTCAAGTGAGATTGCTCTAGCTGCTAGTGAACTACTGGGATCCAGATACTGAAACCTTCAACCTTCATGGACAACCATTGAGGATTGAATTTGAGGGCATATACTTATTGAAAATATTTTCATGTCAGGGTGAGGTGGTTAACCTCAAATCCCAGGGAGCTAGGAGTGGCATGAAAATAGAGGATCACAGAGCCACTCATTGAATTACAGGGACCAAGAAGGTAGGGAGCCAACTCCCGATTAGAGCGATCAAGAATCTAAGTATTAAGATTGTTGTCTTAGTGTTGAAATGGATCATAGGGTCAGCCTCTTTGCACCAAGAATCGAGGCAACTTATGCTCTATTAAGTGGAGTGGATGCAACCCACGGTTTACGACTAGTGCACCTCACTGCTGGTCAACATGAAGATCTGGTTGAAAGACTGCAAACTGGGTAGAAAGAGGAACTTCAAGTTCGCATCTATCCTGTGTAGTTTTTTATTCGAGTGGGTTCCAATATTGGGCCCTAGAGTTGATATTGTTTCACATGGACCTCGCGATCCAACCATGGCATGATGGACTAAGGTGATGAGGCAACAAGGAGGGGGTAGGGTACCAACACCCTACAATGACGATTTTTTCTTTTGGTGGAGTTGGAAGATGATGGCTTTGGAGGACTACCCTTATGCAAGGATTGACTTCAGAGGAGATCCAGACATGTCGTTACCACCAGGTCCCGCCTATAGATACATAGGTATGCTAAAGACTTTGAATATTTCATTTTTTTGTATTTTTGTATAAGAAAACAAAAATATTTTTAGATGATGTCAGTACTAACTAAACATGTATGTGATGCAGACATGGGTCCACGATGTCCGGACGAGCTTCCATGACACTAGCGGAGGCACCAGGGGGATGAGCTAGTGGGAGGGGATGTTGATAGAGTTCCTCAAAACGTGCAGGGAAACCTGTCTCATTTGATGCAAAGAATTCCCATGGTTCAGGTAGAGGATATGTCAGAGGCGATGCAGCGGAAGGTGGTAGGTGTGCCCCATGCTTGGGTACGAATCTTTTGGCATCTCACAAACACCATAATATGCTATCATGACACACATCTGGTGCCATAGGCATAGATGTCGTGATTATTGTATGATCGGTCGTATATGTATTTTGAGGGTGTGACCCCCAATTTTGTACTATAACACCATATATTTTGGAGATATGAAATATATAAAAACCATTGATCTTCGGATTTACTTATATTACAATGTGTACATTGATGAATTTTTTTTCTTTGCTTTAGTTATGTGACAAATTCCAATTTAAAACAAAATTAGCATATGCATCTGATACATAATTAGAACTTCTAGGTATGTGATGATAAGTAATAAAATCAAAATGTCATTCCAAAAGTCATACCCGTAATAATCGTTGGAGTAGAGTAGTGTCTCGCACATGGTAATTGTCGTTCAACTGACATACTACTAACTGGGAGTCCAGGCAAACTTCTAAAGAGTGAATACCATGTTAAATGGCATCGCACAAAAATTCTATAATGGCATTATATTAGGCCACATTATTCATCGATGGCCCTAGGAAAACGCCACCTGAAGACACCATTAGACCCTCGGGTGAGTAGACAATCCAAGTGGCAAAAACCAAGTTCCATGTATGACAAATGGCCCTGTCTGTGAATCCTAGGTAGACCGAGGACTTCGTTGACATCTGCCAACCAAGGTAAAATTGGATAAGCAAGCTGAAAAAAAGAGGGAAAAGATATATACACTAAAATACATTAGTATACAAAGAGTTACACCCAATCTTGGGTCTTAAGTGTAATTTATTTTCAAGTAGAGCCCAATCCTGGGCTCAACCAACATATTCCCTTAGTAATATTCTAATTCATAGGCCCATTTTCTAAGACACGTCGCACGATATAGGGACCATGCCACATGGGTTTAAACTTTCCTTCCCCCAATGGTTCTTTGGATTGGTCATACATAAGGATGAAGTCACCCTTAGAGTACTATCGAGGACAGACAGACCTATCGTATTGGACCTTGACATGTCATTTATTCGCTTCGATATTCATGGAGGCGTCTTGACTCTACTTTTCTAAGCTCTGTAGGTGTACGAGGCATTGCTCAAGATCGAAAGTGTCAGGTAGGAGCACAACTACCAATCTAAGAGAAGGGATTTCACATTCAATAGGTAGGACCGACTCCACACCATGCACTAACCGAAAAGGAGAAAAACCAGTGTAATTCTTAACCGAGGTTCGGTATGCCCAAAGTGTGGGATAAAGCATGATATGTCAGTCAAATTTTCTGTGGCTGACAATTTTCTGCAAAATGGTATTGAGAGACTTGTTCACAGCCTCTACTTGTCCATTTTCTTGGGGCTAGTAAGGGGAAGAATAACCATGTTTACACCCCAGTTTCGATGCTAATTCTTTCATCATTTCGCTCTAAAAGTGACTTCCATGATCAATGACAATCTCCCTCGTGATTCCGAACTAGGCTATAATTTGATTGAACACGAAGAAAGCAACGGTCTTACCATTGGATTTAATTGTACACAGAGCCTCATCCCACTTAGTAGACTATTCTATGGCCACGATAATATGTTGATTCCCCCAAGCCAAAGTTGGGTTGCAATCCACAAAATCCACCCCCCACTTGGTGAAGGGACCGAAAGTAACGACTGGATGGAGAGGGGTTGTATGAGAGCGCATCTTCCGAGTGAATACCTAGTGGGGGTGACACTTCTTAGATGGTGAGGGGATGTATGAGAGTGCATCTTCTGAGTGAATACCTGGTGGGGGTGACCCTTCTTAACTACTTCGACACAGTCTTTAAAAAAATACAACCAAAAATAATCGGTTCGCAAAATTTTTTGGGTTGTCGCAAGCCCGAATAGATGACAACCACAAGCCCCATTGTGGCATCCATTTAGAACAGACTCAGGTTCTTCGTGATTCAAGCAATGGTGCAAGATACTGTCTACTCCTCGGCGATACAAAGTGTCACCGACGATAAGGTAATTCTTAGTTTGGTATCGTATACGTCGTCGGTCATCTCTCGAGAGATGTTGAGGGAAATTCAAAGTTTGAAGATAGACAACAATATCTCTATACTAGGGGTCTAACGACGAGACAAGAAAAATGTATTCATATGCAAATGAATCAACATGAATAACATCCTCATCTAACTGAGGGAAGTTGGATATTAACTCTGCAAAAAATAATGTTTTCTTAGACTTCGCATAAGAGAAATCGAGATCAAATTATTGTAAAATGAAAATCCATTTATTGTATTTTCCACCTATGATACATCGAGTGAGGATGTATTGAAACAGATTAACATCAACAACCACAATAGTTTTTCAAACAAATATATAGTTTCGTAATCATTGAACTGCGTGAACGACAACCAAAGCTATCTTTTCGACATGAGAATATTTGAGTTTAGGGCTGACTAAGTTTCGACTAAGATAGTAAATGACGTGCTCATGGAGCTCATCATCCTCATGAACCAACACCATACCAATTGTCTCTTTGAACGCGGCGGTATAAAGAAAGTAGTCTCTACCATAGTCCAGAGACTTTAGCAGAGGCATTGATACCAAGACCTTCTTCAAAGCATCAAAGGGTTCATGAGCTCGCTCATCCCAGATAAAAGGAGTGTCCTTATTCAAGAGGCGCATGCAACCCTTATTTATATTGTCATAGTTCACTATAAATCGTCGTAAAAATTTAGCTTTCCCCTACAAACCTTGAATTTGATGAATAGTGCACGAGGGAGGCAATCGAAGTATTGCCTCAACCTTTAATGGATCCACGATGATCCTAGTATCAGAGACTAAAAATCCTAGAAGTCAACCTGACCTAACACAAAATATGAATTAATTATGCTTCAAACAGATGCAGTAATGGTGGCATCTTTCAAAAAATAGAAGAAGGTGTGCAGGGTGATCCACTCTCTTACGTGAGTGAGCAGCGAGATCGTCGAGATAGGCTTCTAATATTTGCTTGAGATCGTGAAATGAAAAGGTCATAGCTCGTTGGAAGGTTTCTCTGACATTCTTAAGGCCGACAAGCATCTTCCAGTATGCGAATGTACCCCAAGGACAATTAAATGTCGTCTTATGTTGGTCCTCGGGTTTAATCTGAATTTGGTTATACCCTAAAAAATTTTCCATAAAAAAAAAATATTTTCTTCATGCACATTCATCGAGAATCTGATCAATGAAGGGTGTCGGGAAGTTGTCTTTGGGATATGCCTTATTGAGGTCACGGAAATCCATGCATACACAGATGGTTCCTTGATTTTTATTCACAGGAATGGGATTGGATACCCATTCAATGAAGGGACCTAAGTAGATAAATCCAGTGTTAAGAATCTTTTCTACATCTTCCTTAATAGCAGGGGCCTTCCTAGGATTGATAGCTCTAAGTCATTGGTGAACAATTTTAGCATACGGGTAGGTTTTAATCTCATTTTTGACAATTCAAGGGTCGATTCCTAGCATCTCTTCATATGACCAAGCGTGGAATTATTTGAAGAGCTCAGTGTAGATAAGAATTTCTTCCAACGAATAATCTGCACCAATGTATACATTTTCAATCTTTCCAGGAATATGAGAGATATCGATCGTGACAGTAGGAGAGATACTCTCCATGTTTCCTTCGGCATAAATGTCATGTGTATCAAGTGGAACTATGGTGTGACCGACTATCTCGCTCAAGGTAGATCTAAAATCATCTTGTTCGATTCTAACAAGATCTGGGAGAAAATAAGAGAGATGGTGTATATCATCCCATGGCCTGTCAAAACCATTCATGGCCTCTACGATTGATTCATCTGAGGGTAAAGTATCATCAAGGCAGTCACGTGAACTAGCTGATGAGGTGGTCCACACAGGCTCGAGAACAAGATCCTCCTCGTCCTTCACGAGGTAACAGGATCCGGATCGGCGGAAGAGTCAAGAACAACTTGATACACTATCTCCACCGTTGATAGTGGAATATCCATTCCAGTATGTAACTGACCTTCACTAGACACAGTCAAGCAAGGTAGGGTCCAAGGATCATTAAAATACGAAGTGTGGAAAGGAACGAACCGCATTGATGAAACAAACTTATTAGACATGGTGTAAATATGATGACCTGGTGCCATGAATTTGAAGGTACCAATAAGGGATGAATACATTTCGACTCAGATATTCTCAGTTGTTGGCTGATAATTGGCGATCACGGGGATCGATGGTCCAACCGATGCATTGGGACTAGCATACGCAAAGGACAACTGGTTGATTTTCATGATCTTCCCATCGTGAGGAAAGAAAAGAGTATAGAAGATGGACAATACTATTGAACTCATAGCATAAGTCCAATTACGTACTAGTAACAAGTTATAGTTGAGGGGCACATCAACCACCTCGACATCCACCTCCATCATCTTCCCACCTAACTGGACCGAGAAAGAAGGAAGAATATCATGAGGGTGAAAAGAACGATCGTCAAAAGAATTCAACATGGTTGGAGATTGAGAAAGGGTTGGAGAGCCAAGGGATTTCCAACAAACCAAGGACATCACGCATGTTGCAACACCTTCATCGACAACAGTGCATTTGATGGTATACTTTGAGTAACCCACGTGGATTTGGAAATCCACATGGTAAGGAAAGCGAGGCTTCACATCCATGACATTGAAATTGATAACTTTAGAGACACAAGGATCTATAGCTCCTAGCACAAATAACAAGGCATTCCTCTGTGAAGGACATGTCTGGAGTACCTCCAAAGTTGAAATCGCACAAGGGGTTTGACCCAGATCCTCAACAATAGAGTAATTATGAGCGGATCTATCATTAAGATTGTGGGTAGAGTACTTGAGTACTCCTTTTGGAATAAGAGGCGGGGGCTTTGGTTTTTTGATCTATAAAGGTGTATCTAGAGGAGGTGGACACTCTAGACCAGGTACAGTATGTGAAGAATTGTAATCGCGAGACCGAGTGGCTACATTAACCTCATATTTAACCATATTGATGCATAGACGGTCACCATCTTGCGTCGGTGGGTTTTGACTCCCACTCACCGCATTTCCAGCATTTAAGGAGCTCGAGCCCATGTGATGATTATATGGAAAAGGATTAGTCGGCACAGTGGGTAGGAGAGATAAAAGCCTCGCAACTTTCGCAAGTTTGGGGCACAAGTGAGTAAGGTAATCATCTATACAAAGATTGCAGGGAAAATTCACCTTATGCCTTTCTTTCTTTCCCTCACCAACATTATTATTTGACTTCTCATTATTCTTCCCACCCTTACTATTGTTACCACGTCCTTTCTTTTTATTCCCTCCTAGTTGCTAGTTACCATTCAGTCTGGTCAATGATTGCATAGAATGTACATCTTCCGACTGAGTGGGAATGGAGGACACAGACGAAGATGGCCCTCCTATTGACTGGTTTAGATACAAATATTTCAACTGGCTTGTCACCAAGTATGCAAATTTCACATTGGCAGAGCCTACAATGCCATCGACCTGAGGCCCGAGCTTTTGTCTAGGGTCATAGTTTGATGTTGGTGCATCTGGAAAAAAATCATATAACATCCTAGACTAATCATATATAATATCTAACTGTTGGGCTTTAAAAATCACTTCTTCCTCAGATGTAACCCCGTATGTAGAAACATCCTTCGAAATATAAGGTTGTAGATACTTAAGAAACACTCTAGTAGGAATTTCGGAGGTATGTAAGCCTTTATCAACCTCTTTCGTCTATGCCACTCTTGGATGTGATCTAATATATGGGTGGATTTGTCTTGACAGAAGGTCGAAAAAATTTCTATGCTAGCATCATAACAAACTGGCAATTGGAAGTGGTTGAGGAAGACTAAAGCCATCTAATTAAAAATTTTGTATGCCCCCCCTAGTAGCTCTATATACCATTTCGTGGAGACCCCCATGAGGGTGCGTTAAAAAAATATTAAATGAATGGAATCATCATTAAGGGAGTTTGAAGAGCACAAAAGGTGAAAAGTAGTGACATGAACACCAGGATCCTCACCAGTCTTTCCTTAAAATTTTGGAATATTCGAAGGAATCTTGGTGGGGACGAGGGGCCATGTCATATCATGATGCATAGGGGAATTCATTAATATAAAGAAGTCTAGCAGATTGAGTGTGGCCAGAAAAGGGAGACGGGGTTGCAACATCTCCCCCCAAGATCTATGGAAAGATTATTTTTGGGGAATCACAACCCATCCAAGGTTCACGTATGCACCATGTCCCTTTATGGGATTGTAAGACCCTCCTCCGAACTGATTCATGAATGGTTGGTTGGTCACCATTCTAGTAGGAATGTTATGGTGAGGGTTGTAAAAATTTCCTTCATCCAGGGTGGTTCTAGGTTGGGGGTTTCCCAAGGTATGAAACTGACCTCCTCCAAGTGTGAATCCAGAGGATAAAGGTGGATTTTTCATTCTAGACGTGTTTCTCAGAATTGGTACATAGGAGGTAGGTGTAAAGGACAGACCATAAGAAGCAGCTTGTCTGCGAGGTTGACCACTCCATGAAGGACCATTAGGACCAGGATTAGACCCGGGGTGAAAAGGAGGAAGGGCTCCAACTGTAGGATTCATTTATGGGATATGATCACCACCAATCGAAAATGGATTATGTGAAGGAGCCATGCCCCCAATTCCAATACTCGTATTTGGATTAGATGATGGAATGGAGGACGAAAATTGCAATGTGAAATTCGACATACCATAAGAAAAAGGGCTAGAGGTCATAGTGATGGACTGAATATTGTAGCCCAGTGAGTGACAAAGGGACCCAAAATGGTTCATGGCTATAGGTTGAGTACTCACTATAGGACAGACAAGAGTGATGATAGGGACCTCCGACACTACAACCATTGTGGTTGAAGGTGTCGAAGGAGTACTGTTAACTATAGTGGGTATGGGATTCGAAGGGCTCCCAGTATATTTCTGACTCGATTCAGTACTCATCCTTGTATGATCACGAGTCTGGTAAGTGGAGGTGTGTGTACCATGTTTTATAACTTTACACCTTTCAGAAGAGAAAGACTCAAGATGCAGTGGTAATCGTAATAAGCGGCGAGACCTACGAGGAGATGGTCTGGATCCATGATGACTCAAGACTTGGGATATAAAAACAAATCCTAAGGCCAAATAGTAATCAAATAGCACACCCAAAATAAACAAAAGGCCAATATGCACAAAAACAGGATAAAGTGGTTGAAGGGGGCCTCCCTCCCTAAATTAGCTATGCCTCACCCAAGAGGGGCCTGAGACTCCTTGCAAAAGATCGGAGGTATCATAATTAGTTATAAGGGCCCTCGTGGGCTTAACAACTAGTCTGTCAAATCCCCCTGGAGAGGTAATCCTCCATAAAGGTTGTGTGTTGTCTGACCCTTATATGACCCAGGGTACCTGCAGAATAACCCATGTAAGTAACCTATGTGGTACCTATGTCAAGAAACTAAGCGACCATGATATAACTGATGCACTAGAGAACAGTTGTAAGTTAGGTCCACCGTATGGGCAAGGTAACAAATCCTGAAACCTCAAAAGCACCACCTCTCATAGAGGTAAAGGTACTAGTAAGATCCCCAGAAATATATCTGACGCTAAGAAGGTATTGGGGGGATATCCACTCAACCAGCCTCACGCGACCTCGTGCTTAACTCTAGTGTAAGCGGAGCCTCTTGACGTCACCAATTATACAATGGATTTCACCACTCCCTTAGTCAGACACATATGTTGATTTGATATCCTAGGAGAAGTTTACTCCCAAAATCCTATTCCAAGGCTCTAAATCCTAAGCTAGTTTGTGCACCCTAGAAAATAAAATTGCTTCTAATCAATTTTTAATTATTAGTGTTTATTTTAGTGCCCTTTCTTACTCAAAAAGGTGTGGTAGTGAAATTGATGATGTTATGACTCAGCAAGTAAAATAAATGAATATGAATAACATGCAAAGTCCTAACTTCAATTCCCAATAAATGATGCGTTTTTCAAAATGAAATTTTCAATTTAATTCTACAATTCAAAATAAAATGGAATCTTTCCATACATGTACTAAGATAAACGACAAGATCCCAAAATATCAAATGCCAACAATGCAAAATGCTTAATATTTTTGTATTTTCAATATAAAAGAATGAAAATGCAAGGACTGGACAACAACTCGATATAAAGATTCTACTGAATTCAATTAGAGACAAACCAAGTAGGATATCAAGAATAAAACAACCAACCCAAGATGCAAGGACAACCAATGAAAAGTATGATGAGAAAGGAACTGCCCAAAAATTCAACCAAAGAAAGGTTTCATATCACTCTTCAAGCACTTAACAGTCATAACAGAGACCTAAGAAGACTCAACAACCATCAAAACTTACCCAACAAACATCAAACTTAGCAACCAAGCACACAAGAAAGATGTACATGACTGTTCAGGAGAAAACCGTGTATATATGCCTCTTGCATAAGGACAACACGAGTATGTACGCGACTATCAGGTAAAAACCCATGTATATGTATTAAAACACTACCAATTCAAGGATAAGGCTAAGAATCTCAAACTCACTATGAACAGAGGCTTTCAAGCAATCCGATGAAAAGAAAATTAATATAAATGAGAGAAATCAAAGGATAAAAACACTCCAAACCCCGAAAATAAAATTATATCGCCAGTATGGTCGCCAATTCGGTTACGAGGCAAATCTCTTTATGGCATGGGGTAAACCACAAAAGATAGAAATGACTGCAAAAATCAACTCTAATATCAAGTATGCTATATAAACACATATGCTAACAAGACAAGATAAAGAGCCTACCTTGTCCAGATGTTCCATGAAGTCCACCATTGAGCACTTGACTCAAAGAAATACACCTACAACTTGTCCTCAACAACCCAGAAATGAAATCATATGGTGATAATATATAAAGTTGGAAAATTCAATAACATAATCCATCAATATTCATAACAAGTATGCCCATGGAATAACAATTCAAATATTTGCAAGACATTAATTGGACGAGAAAAGAGTATTTCTATTAAAATGTAATCAACAAAAGTGAATGAATTACAAACTTCCATGTTGTCACGGTTTGGAACCAAGAAACTAAGTCCCTTCCCGTTGGGCCTCCACCACTTCAATCCTCCACCAAAGGCAAGCTCATATAAGAGAGACAATGAGGTTCTCAATCAAGTAGGGAATATCTTGGGGGTTGAACAATGTGTTCAGACTTAAAAGGATAAAGGGATGAAGACTCAATATGAAGTGAATAATTT